>CM076576.1:118802494-119074552 GCA_034641835.2 Pinus albicaulis
CATACTCTCTACACCTGTTAAATATCTGCCTTAAATGGCTAATATGAGAAATTCCATTTTTAGAAAAGACAGTTAAGTCATCTTGATAAATCTCAATGAATTTCCCAATTAGACCCTTAAAGGCATAGTCCATAGCCCTTTGAAAAGTTGCTCCATCATTTGTCAATCCAAAAGGCATCCTTAAATACTCAAAAGTACCCCAGGGTGTGGTGAATGTTGTCTTATGCCTATCTTCTTTCTTCACTGTGACTTGGTTATATCCTGAAAATCCATCTAACAAAGACATCATTCCAGACCCTGTTACCCTTTGCAACAATGTTTCCATATTGGGTAAAGGGTAATTATCCTTTTTACAAGCTAAATTAAGATTTCGAAAATCTACACATAGCCTGATTGATCCATTCTTTTTCTCACAATAACCAAGTTTGAGCACCATGTGGAATGCCTAGTGTGAGCTATAATTCCAGCTTGAAGCATCTTTTGCAACTCCTTTTGCACCAAGGGGGCTAACTTAGGATTTATTTGCCTAAGTTTTTGCCTGAAGGGTTTGGCATTTTCATCCTTAAGCGGGATTGTATGCTCCATAACATCCTCCCTATAACCTTTTAACTCCTCATATGAAAAGGCCAAAACATCTCTATATTCTTGAAGTAAATTTATTAATTTTTTCCTTTCCTCCTCGGTGGTGCCCTTCCCTATTTTGATAATCTTTGGGTCATGAGGGGTACCAATGTTTACTTCAATAAATTCCCCTGGGTCAATTTTCTTATCCTCTTTTCTCTTTACAGCATCATGTCTGTCAAACATTTGTTCCATGGCTATACGATCCCTAGGAGTGGGATTTGACACAACATTACACTCCTCATATTCACAACCCTCTTCCTTGTAGCCAACCTTGAAACCAGAGAATTCTTCCATATTATTTAAAAAGCGAAACACTTGGTTTTCTTCATTAAAGATTTGCCAATGCTCAACATTATCAGGAACCGATGGTCTAAAAATAACCTCCATCTTGACCTTATCATCCATCAAGTTCTCTCCAAGCTGTAAGGTAGATGCAGCAACAGCCAACTCATCAGCTTGTTTATTTCCTTCTCTCGGAATTGCTTGAAGATCTAATGCGTCAAAATATTCCATGCTATCCCAGACAGCATTTCGATACTTCTTTAATCTATCATTCTTACATGCAAATTTATTCTTTGTTTGAAGAATGACTAGATCAGAATCCCCCCTGATACTAAGCATCTTAATGTTCAAGTCTTTTGCCAACTCTAGACCTAACAACAAAGCTTCATACTCCGCTACATTGTTAGTTGCATCAAATTCCAACCTAAAGGCAAACTTGAATATATGACCAAGGGGGGAGGTAAAGACAATTCCGGCACCCTTACCAAACCTTGAATGGGCAACATCAAAATTCATGTGCCACACCCAATCCTTCTTACTTTCCACCTCCTTCTCCAAAGGAGCAATAGAATTAGCCAAGATAGCATAGTTTCCCAAGTCATCAGATTCATATACAATTTCATTATGAGGCTCCTTGGGATTTTCCACGTGAAACTTTCTCTCCAATTCCCTATCCAACCTAACCATGATGCCCTCACTATTAGGGATGGTAGCATAACTTAAATCCATTTGCAAACTACCCCCTATATCAGCTCCCCACTTTCTAGACAATAACATCCCCCATGCATCAGGTACATCAATTACCATAATATCCATGGTGATCATAATATCAGGATGAACTGCCAAGTGGACTTGAAGATCCTTTATCAAACCACAAACCTCAATAATTTTCGAATCCATAGCACAAATGTTGTGGTAAGGTCTGGAAACCCTCAGGTTTAACTGATTCATGACTTTCTTAGTCATGACACATGATGATGCCCCAGAATCAAACATACAATTGTGCAAAAGCATTCCATTGACCAACATAGTGATGAAAAATGGTTGATGGTCTCTGTTGTCTCTACACATATCACTACTTTGCAAAGTGATAGGGGCATCCTCATATCTATCTTTAGAAAAATTTGACATTTCTTTTCCATTAGGGGCATCAATGGCTTTCAACAACTTATATCTTTGGGAGGGAATCTTCATGATTTCAGTCACAGGTACCAAAATCTTTTCATTATTTATCCATCCTCCCAAATCAATATTTAACTTAGATGTAGGTGGAGTGAAAGTTTTATGGGCATTTTGATTTCTTTCCTTGTTTCTTGCCCTTTCTTTATCCTTGGCTATCTCTAAAATCTGATTTGATGAAGGCTTCTCTCCATACAACTCAATGATCCTATCCAACTCTTCAAAATTATTCACACTATAGGAGGATGGGGACTTCTGACTTATCTTTTGACTATTTTCCATAACTCCCATCCAATTATCCAAGGACAAATGATGCTCTTTTCCAACTACATTGATTTGTTCACTTGTTCCAGCCATTTCACCATCTAAGATCCTTTTTGCATAAGGACAAGTGAGTTCATCATGTAGTTCATCACATGGTCTACAATAAGGCATTGAATCATCAACTAAGTTAGTAGACTCAAGCGGATTTGGTGGCCTATGTTCATTAGGGGGACCCCTCTTTTGCCATCTATCATTTCCTCGATTTGGGAATCTCCCCGCCTGATTCCTTTCCATGGCCACCAACCGATTTTGGATAGCATTCATTTGATTCGTGTGATTCGCTTCCATAGTCTTGATGAGATGGGTTAACTCCTTAATAGGATCATGGGTAGGCTCTTCCTTACCTTTTCCTTTGGAATCATTTGATTTCGATGGCCCTCTAGTGTAACCAGGAATCTCAGATTTTCCTGATTGCTTTCTAGCCCTCTCCATTTTCAAGGCTTCCGTTTGAGCTATACCCAAAGTTGTAGGTTCCTTCCTCCTCAATTCATAAGCGGTATCCACACCAAAAGCATCTAAATATGAGCATAAGAGAAATTCATTCGGAGGTTTAACAGTTGCAGGCATGCTTTTAACCAATTCATTGAATCTCTTGTTAAACTCCTCCATGGTTTCATTCTCATTCTTCTTCATGGTGCTAATGGCACTAATCAAATGACTATTTTCTCTTCTCTCTCCATACTTTCCCATGAAAGCATTAACAATCGCTTGTAAAGAATCATACGAGTTTGCAGGTTGCTCAGTGAACCAATCAAGAGCATCCTCTTCTAAAGAGAGAACAAAAAGCCTCATCTTTACATCCTCATAGTTAGCAACGTTACACCACTTAAAGATGCAAACATTAAAGTTCTTCACATGTGATGCAGCGCTAATGGCATTGTTACCTTGAAAAGAAGGCAAATTTTCAATAGCCTTGTAAGGGATATTGTGAGGATAGCCATTAATGTTATTAAAGTTACAAGGAGCAAAAAGATCATTCATGATGTTAGGCTCAACTTGTCCTTGAAACAACAAATGAATGTCAGAAATAGCCTCTTGCCCAAGACTAGCAAGAGCTCTACTATGAGAAAGTCTATTTAACCTCTCTCTAAAAACCCTTTCAGGATCAAGAGAGGGGCTAACTAGACCACTTGAATTTCTCCTAGTAGAGACTCTTGCAAAATTAGGATTGAGTGGAGTCGCCACTTGAGCAAGAATCTAAATCTAAAATTCAAATATGCCAAAACTAAAAGTTAGTCGTTTTCCCAGGCACAAGAAGACTTGTCCCCGGCAACGGCGCCAAAAAATGTTATCGCTTGCCGCCTACACCTAACTACAGTTAGTGGGAAAAGCCTTCAACCCCACAGGTGTGGTTGGTGGCAAGGAACTCAGAGAAGGGGCTATCACCTATTCCCAACTCTCTCCGTTTAAGCTATCTCCTAGGTTAGCTAAGGGGGGTGGTCCCTAAAGGAAAACTAAGTTAAAGATGTGAGATTTCTAGAAGAATTGATTAGAAGGAATTACTTATCAAAGATGACTCGATTCCAATATGTAAACAAGCATATAAGTATATGAGCAATATTCAATGATGTGTTCAAAATATAGACCAGTGCTTTAAAGTAAATGACAAATGCTTGCTCAAAAATGAAATTCAAGATATAATGAACATAATCCCACAAAGGAACTGTTAGACCAAGATCACAATATGCAATTAAATTTGCAACACCAAATAAGGGTATTTGCCAATGGAACAAGATATATCAATCATCCATAAGCATAATGATCATTAAAATGACGACATGCAATGAAGTTGCAAAAGTAGAAGCAAATTTCCAAGTAACATAGAATTAAACTTGTTGCAAAATTTAAGGAATTAAAATGCTTGCATCCAAAGTGCTTCTTGAGATAATATTTGCATGTGAATCTTTAAACCGTCAAGATAGCAAAAAATTTGGGAACTTTGCAAGTAAATGTGATGAGATAGTGGTCTTGGTTTATTTTATTATTAGAATTCTAAAACAATTTTCAACTTAACTCCTGTCCCCAGACCTCACCCTCGCCCGAAATCCGGATCTCACAGTGAGGAGTCCATAGGGGTGGAGGGTCCCTAATGTCTATACAACCAACTTAAGTTGGAGGTTAATTTTTAGAGATACAAGTCTAGTATGCAAAGTGAAATGCCCAAATGATATGAAAAGTGCTATGTAAAAGATGGAGATGATTTAATTAAATATGCTTCATGGTTAGAGCAATAACTCAAGTTGCCATAAATTGAAAGTGCTATGCTTCTTTACTTGTAGTATATTGTGAAACTTATCCAAATGAGAAATAGATCACAAAACATAAGTAAGTGATGGCAAATGAGATTGCAAATTAGGAAATTTAAAGGACTGTAATCTAAGCAATTAATGAAATGAAAATATGAGTTACTCATATGCAACTAAATTAGATTAGCAAATGAAATGATGAATGCAAGTGATTTAGTTGAGAAAATAAAAAAAGAAAGAAAGTTAACCTCTCAAGAAGATTCCCTCCCTCTAAATGAGTAGGTGAGATACCATGGGAAAAAACTTCCCAAGCTCTCTCAAGAAAAGTCAGCTCTTTATTAATGAAAGTGAGACCCTCTTATAGAAATGAGGGGATTGGGAAGAGCTTACAATATGCGTTTTAAATTTGCTCCTTCCCAAAGTTACGAGTGTAAGATTTAAATTTTTTTTTACTTGTGAGATGTTTACAAAGTAAAGGCTTAAAGCCTTGAGGTGAATGGCGGTTACAATTCCTCAAAAGAATGAGGCTTTAGAAGTAGAGGTGAAGTGATAAGGCGGAACTTGGATTTGAGGTTCCAAACGAAATAGTGTTCCTTAGCCTATGCTTTAGCTCCCTTTCTTCAAACTCAGATTGCTTCCAAGAACACCTACAGGCAAACAAGCAAAAGAGTTAGCATGCGAAGGAAAAAGTTAAAAACTAAATGCAAGTATAAAATACACTTTATGTTACAAATTCCCTCACTAAGATTAGCTTGAAAGAGTTGATTTAGTGAGTGAGAATTAGGATTTAAACCCAACAACTTAGCCTCAAATGCTAGATAAAATAGATATGTGCACAAATGAGAGAAGAAATATATGAGATTTTTTTTAGAGATGGAATAGAAGCAAAAGGCTCGTGAAACCCCCTTTTAGATAAATCTCTTGATGTCTTATGAGATTGTTGGCTTGAACAACTTATGAGACCTCTGATATCCTTGGAGCTGACTTATTCGAATCGAAGAAGTCTTCACACTCCAATGGACTTGGCAACCTGTCCTTTGAACAAACAAATTTCTGCAAACCAATTGTTAGTGCAAAAGAAACTTGGCATATAGAGGCCACGTTGAGCTTGTCATTTCATCGAAAATAACAAGCTACAACAAGAGCGCAAAACATACCAAGTCCAAAGGAGATCTGAGATAGCTACAAATCTCCCCTCCTTAGACAATAGTGCCTTCAGGCAAATGCAAAGAAAAACAACTAGATTGCGATAAATAACAATATCAAATGAAACAAGTATACCTCATCAACCAAAGAATGCACCACAAGAGAAGCTAGTAACCCCAAAGACTTTTCTTTATTCATCTCAATAACAATTTCGGCATAATAACAATAAGCACAAGCTTCAAAAATCCACACTTACAATGAGAGCCCAAGGCTCATTTAAATAGAACTACGGGAGCAAATCCCAATGAAAACATGAATGACAAGTGGAGAAAGGAGATAATCCCAATGCAAAACGAATTTGCACAAGTAGCATAAGAATTGTCCAAGTGGAACCAACTGCTGTAGGTGACTGTTGTGAACTGCTGTAGGTGGCTTCCAAATGGAGCAGCGTACACTTCTAACTGCCTGTGCATATTTATTGACTCACACAACTTTCCATAAAGCTGATCCTTAACTGCTGCATATTAACTACTAACCACCGCTCCAAACGAATCTGTGTATTAGCTTTTGATTGGCTGCCTCTAATCAATGCGTACATGCTGGAGTAGACTGCTAATTAACTGTGTGTACGCTGTTTCTTAGTTTGCTGCGTATAGAACCTGTGTACAAGTGCCCAAATATGAAGCATAAGGGAAGGAAATCTCCTCATAAATCTGCTGTTAACTCATCTTTCAGATTTGCCAACCCAATCTGCGGCCAACTATGGGAAAATGACATATCATATTTGTGTATCACTTGCCAGCGTGGAGTTTTTATTTTATTTTATTTTAAAATGAGCTGTCTGGTACGTGGAGGCTGGCAGCGTATATGTGGAGACACACTCCAACCAATTTTAATTATAAACCTTTGCCGGTTCACATGGCAGCGTAGACTTCATGTTTGGAAGTTTGTATGGGCATGTGCATATGGCTGTTTGGACGTCCTCCTACGTAGCTTATATGAGGAGTGAGGTGGGGTCCAATCCCCACCCACTTTATTAATGTTTAGACTTAGAATATGCCCCATCAATTTTTCAATCCATAATATTATCCAAGGTGAACTTTCACCCATACGTGACACTTTTGACTTCCATTTGACTTGCCACTTGAAACTTTGACTCTAACTTGAGTTGTACCTTATGGTGGGCCCCACATGCTTGCCACATCACTTTTTACTTACCCTCAATCTGCCATGTCAAAATTTTGACTTACTCTGACTTTGGAAAATTTTCTCAATTTTTCCAATTATTATTTTTTTTTTTTTGAATTTTTTCTCATTTTTTCCACTGACATCAGGAAAATCGGCTTTTGAAGGACCATAAGTCGTTTTTTGACCCTCAAAGTGGGTCCTAGGATAATGCTGGGTCTCTGAGGATGAATTTCGACTGGTCACACGCCCCAGACATTTCCTAAGGCCACTTAATTACATCATTTCATAGAAATTAATTAAAAAATCCCATTTTGCGGGAAATTTTTAATTTTTTAAAAAATCCTACTTAGACTTAGTCAAATTCCGCGAAATTTCAGAGATGACCTAGCATGGTAATATACATCGACTCTAGACACTAAGATGCGTTAGGGGCTCAACCTTCAAGCCGTCACCCCGGCTTTGGGGTAATGCAATGAGTGAAAAAACCTAGAAAATTATTCGCCGCTAAAAAGAAGGAATAATTAACCAAGTAAAAAAAAATACTCCAAGGTGTACTCACTTGCTGATCGAGTCCCAACATCCTAGGCCTATTACAAGGCTTTTATTCATCAAGTGCTAATGTTGCTAATGACATTTATACAATATCCCCGAAGGGCTGCGGAATCTGAAGACTGAAGAAGAAAGTGATGAGAAGAAGAAGTAGAGTTTAAAAACTCTGTTGAACATGATGATATCTGATGATATCTGCTGGCACAAGTGTCTTCTGGTTCATCCTTGGGCATGGAGTCTTTACATTATCATCAGGTGCCACTCCAGTGGTCAACAGACCTCACAACTTTCAGAGAGGGAACAAGCACTCACATGATAGGGGCTTACAGCGCACAGTGGACAGATTCCATCTACCGACGCCTGACGGGACATCCAGGCGCTCAGAAGAAGCTTGGGTGGACAAGTTGGATACCTCTTTCCAGCTTGACCGAGTATCGGAGAGGACAACCATTAAAATGGTTACCTCGCACTTGGAGGATGAGGGCACACAGGATTGCAGGGAGTTCGAGGATACACCTAGTGTGACACAGGACTCACCATCATTAGAGACCTCCTTGACCGTGCCGGTTGATATCGTACTGGAGGAGGTAGAGCCTACCCCGATAGAGCCATCCACTGAGGTGATGACTGGAGCCATGTCCGAGTCTTCGGGTGGTAGCAGCACACGACAGATGGGTGAGGTATCAGGAGATATATCCATTATCGATGAGGCACTAGGGGATACAGAGGTTTCGGATGATGGTCGCAGACAGCGGTATCATCGGCTTCGGACGGACCTTCGAGTTTTGAGGGAGAAGGCCGCGTCAGTACGAGAGACCATTTTGTTGCAGGACCAGGAGCTGGAGGGTATGAGAGCGACTTGCGCCAAGTCGACGGCCAAGTTGGTCCGCATTGGGGAACAGCTGGATTCCCTGATGGTACAACCAGAGGACACGTTGGAGTGTCAGATCATTCCCCTTCAGGTATGCATGGATGGGACTAGCAGTGTTGTTGGGTCATCTCTTCCCGTTGGAGAGAGAGAGGCAGAGCCACCTAGTCAGGTCTCATATGTTGACTTGGATAGTGGTATGAGACGAACAAAGTTGCACAGGGAACAGCAGCCACGTGTTGAGGTTGGATGGCGAGAGGTTTTGAGTTGGTACTCGGTGGAGCAGACTATGGATGAAGGGGAGGTCTCAAGGAGAGATCTCACTGGAGATGCACTTCGACACACCATGGGGTGCAATGACTTTCTTCCCTTCTCACAAGAACAAATAGAAAATGGGGGACATCTTCGGATGGATAACATCTCTCATGCTTGTGTTGGACATCCCTTGAGCCATACACATCATGATGGGAGGTTTTTGCCTGCCACCTATTTGATTCTTGATAGGGTCTCATTGATCCTTGAGAAGTTTATATTCCAAAATCCCATGAAGTGCAAAATCAGAAAATTGATTTGGGGGGATGATAGCCCTCATGGGAGGAGTACCAGGATGAGGAGGAGGAGGCATCCACAAGTGATTGAGTGGATGGGGATGATGAGCAAGGAGCTAGGAGGCTACTTGCAGATCTGTGACACCAGGCAGCAGGAGGCTTGGCTGCGCTGGTTACTCTTGAAAAAGTTTGGCCATCACTTGGCAAACACTCTTACTAAGAGTAGGAGGATGGGGAAAAGACGGATGGATACTTGCATCAGTGAGCAGCATAGAGTATGGATGCACGGTGTTGATGTGTTACTCATATCATTCATTGTGTCATCATCACATGAGTTGCATGATGGAGGTATGGGGAGGCAACACAATTTATTATTGCTTTGCTTGGGAGAGCAAGGGCAGATTTGCTCCCACACTTTGCATGATGTTGCAGGAGGAGGAGATGGCACTATCTCCTTGATCTTTGATGATGACGGGGAAGCACTTCCATCTTGGGGAGTATTCCACACTTGTTGCAGCAATATTAGAGGAGTCTTTGACAAGGAGCATGTCAAAGAGCAGAGTCTTGTATTGACAGGAGCTTATTTGCATGAGCTCCCAGCGTTGTCACCTTGGAGCAGAATATTATGGATGAAGTGTGCGCAGCAGAGATATGGTGGATCTATAACCCATAGGTCCCAGGATCACTTCATATTTGTTGCACAAAGAGGAGGTAATGATGATAGAAACATCTATGGCATATTCTTCTTGACATGAGGAGGATTATCTTCTTGCAGCACATGGTTCATTCTTCTTCATAGCATGCCAAAACACTATGGAGGACTCATTTATCGATCCATGTACCATCTTACTTCCAGCATATGGTCAGATTTGTATGGGAGGCTTGATTATGAGAGACACATGAGCTGAATGTGCCTTTGAGTATTTTCTGCACTACATGTTCTAATAGGAGCATGGGAGGAGGCATGGCCACCACTACGACATATGCGTTCTCTTTTGGGGTGGGCCGTGAGATTGATATTCATCCATTGTACAGCTATGGGCAAGTGTTTGGCCTTATGTTGTTGTCATATTCAGCCATTTACTATCCATTAGTAGATGTGATGAATCTTGTACATTGCTTGCCATGTAATTTTCTGAAGTTGCAGTGGATGAGACTGCGTTGTATCCTTGTGAGAGATTGTTTGCATTATGTATCCTCATGTAGAACCTTCAGCAAACATCTCATTAGGGTGATCCATGATGACCATGTCATATTCTTCATGGATGGGTTGTTATGGGCCAGCTTGTTCTTCATTGATAGAGGAACCTTCTATGGTGGATTGTTTTTCACTTTGCCACTGGAGGGCAATGATTTTGCAGCCCAGGATCAGCATAGACTCTACACTTGTCATGAGTGGAGAGAAGGACAGCATGGGGTAAGCTATGATGCTTGCCAAGTTCATATTTTCAGCCCACCTTCATTACCAGAGCTTGAGGTGGAAGGAGATTTTTGGGAGTTGCCTTGTTGGGAGGTGGCTCATTTTGTCTGGATGATTGCTTGGAGATGGAGGATCCACAGGAGGGAGATATTCCTCATTATATTTTCGACTCCATGCCTTGATTGGAGAGAGGTGACGAGTTGGTTCACAGTTGATGGTCCAGCTTACACAGTCATAGATGCAGAGCAGCAGCGGTCATGGTCTTCAGTCATAGCCAGAGGCAGTGAGCAGTCCGAGCCATGGGACTTGTGCGATTATTGGCCACAGTGGCGATGGGATCCGGGAGGACTATTGATTGGCTGGTACCATGAGAGGCCAGTTTTGGATCTTGGCATTGAGATATCCCTTCATATCAGGGTGATGCAGGAGACAGAGAGGTTTCAGTGGGACCCAGGCACATTTTGCAGTATTGGCAGGGAGCATCAGCTAGAGAGTAGGCTTGTTCGAGCATTGCTTGAGAACAAGCAATTTTTGCCGGATGAGGATGCCACTTGGGAGAGCGAGCAGACTTTACAGCATCCATCACTTCAGTTGCTTGAGGACAAGCAACGGTTTGCCGGGGGAGACTGTAATATTCCCAATTAGCTTTGCTAATTGGAATATTTCATTTTTGTTTAATTTTGCCGCTTTAGCTAGAAATAATAAATAAAGTGAGAAATAAGAGGGGTTACCTCACTTTAGTCACCTCACTTTATAAATAAAGTGTTTTCCTAGTTGATTGACGTTATAACTAGAGAGGGGGCCTTGGGGGTCCACATGAGTATGATGGGGAGGCATCAGGCTGACCCAAGGTTAACTGCGCAGGCCAAGGAGAGTGAAGGACGCAGTCAAGGGTTTGGAGGGAGTTTAGCACTATAAAAGGTGGGGTTCTCACCTCATTTGGGCATGCATGATTTGATATTGATATTGAGAGCTAGACTTCTGTCTGCTTCAGCACGCCGGTTGTTTAGTCGGTCTGCAGCACTGTTTAGTGCAACCGAGTGTCTCCGTTCGAAGATCTCACCCTTAGCCTCGGGGGACTTCGAGTGCCTGCCCTGGTAAGGTTATTTTCTGGTATCACCCTTAGCTTCGGGGGACTTCGAGTGCCTGCCCTAGTAAGGTTATTTTCTGAGTAACATCCTTCAGTTTCAGTGGGAATTAGTAGCAGTTTTCGGGTGGAGATTTGGAGAGGAGGAAGCCCTTCCTTGTGACTGCGCAGATCCAGGAGAGAGGACGCTGATTCAGAGGGGAAGGACGCAGATCCAGCAGGAGGGCTCAGATCCGGATAGTAGGGACGCAGATCTGAGGAGATATTGGCAGATCCAGCCTAGATCTGGAGAGATAGCAGCAGATCTACCCTTGGAGGACGCAGATCTGAGGAGACACGCGCATCTCGTGCCCCTAGATCCGGAGAGACAGCGCGCATTCACCTCCTGAGGACGAGACCGAGGAGATATTGCGCATCCACCAGATCTCTGGAGAGACAGTAGCAGATTCGTCTGGAGGACGCGTATCCGAGGAGATATTGACGATCCACCTAGATCTCGGAGAGATAGCGCAGTATCCGGCCCGAGGACGCAGACCGGGAGTGACAGGGACGCAGACCGGACAGGAGGGACCCCATCCAGCAGACCGCGCAGAGAACGCATCTAGTCGCAGGAGACCTCGATCCGATGAGCAGGAGCCAGTGTGGGGCTTGGCAAACAAGCGTTGTTTCCAGCCCTGAGTGAGCCGATCATCCTCATCCGGAGGTTTTGTGGCCAGCTCCATTCGGTTTTCCGGCTACCGGTCACCAGCGCAGAGACAGCGTTTTTATTGGTGAGGGTTCGGAGGACTGAAATCAGCCATCTTCTAGTCTTCAGCTCATAGTTCCATTGCAGTCCAGCAGCAGTTCTTCATAGCAGCTCTTCAGCCAGCTAGGACGCTGTCCTTATTTGCAGCCATCATTTGTTCTGAGAGGGTCTCCACTTGCCTAGGGCAAGGGTAGGTGCACTCATTCTGATATTTTGTACTCCTCTCTATGTACTTTCAGATTAATAAAATGGCTTAGTTTTCTGGCATTCTATGTGCACTTGTTCCATGATCTGGTTCCAGCATTGTATTTTCTATATCTGTCTAGCATATTTCTGTGTATTACTGGTTATTTCCCTTTGGGGATATTAGGGCAAGGATAGGTGCATTCATCCTGATTATCTTGTACTCCTCTGTATGTATTCTCAGATTAATAAAATGGCTTAGTTTTCTGGCATTCTATGTGTACTTGTTCCATGATCTGGTTCCAGCATTGTATTTTCTATATCTGTCTGGCATATCTCTGTGTATTACTGGTTATTTCCCTTTGGGGATATTACACCGTCGAATCGCAATTTTTTCAAAATAAAAAAATCGCTGAAAAAATAGGCGATTAAATCGTTTCAGCGGTAAAATCGCGATTTTTTCAAAAAATCACAATTTTATCGCAATGTTGTTATGAATATAATTCATAACAAATATAATAAATATAATTATTAATAGTCAAATAGGGATTATGTAAGTAGTCATTAAGCTAGTGAAAAAGCATGTCTAAAAGACATGCCTAGTCCTGAAAGGCCACCTGCATAGGTATATAAGTAGGGCCTCATTGTAACATTCATATCATCACTTATACATTTTATATATAATATATTATTATTATGAATACCTCTTATGTATTTTACAATTAAGTCAACAAGCCTACGGATTTGTTTCTCCATTTGGTATTAGAGGGGCGATCTTCTTGCCTAGAAGAAAACACCTACGCCACTGCTGCTGGCTGCTTTCGGCTGTTACATGTAGTGCCTCGAAATTGCTGCCGCTCGATGTCTTCACCAATGTCGATGGCCGATTTCAACAAAAAGTTGATCGATCTTGAGAGTAAGATCAATAATTCCGATGAATTCACAAAAAGATTAATCAATCTTGAGGATAAGTTTACAGGACATTCTGACGACATCTTTGGCAAAACCATAGCGAGTCCACAGACAATCATAACAAAGCAATGCAGAAGATAAACGCCATTTGGGACAAGATTAATCTGACGCAAGAACCAATATTTCCGAATATTGGACATAGTCAACACAACAATTCAACTGATTCAGGGAATTCAGAAGATCTAGATGAAGTTGGTCTTGAAGTAGATGAGGATCCAGATGAAGTTGGTCCTGATGTGGAAGAAGGCTATCTTGAGAAACAAGAAGATCCACATGAAGATGAAGATGATCTCAACAACTATTGTGACATGAATGGATCAAATGAAAAGATGGAAAGATGATATGAAATGAAAGAATGTCGTGAAAACCAAGGATCAAAAAATGGTCCCAGGCAACAATGCCAAAAAATGTCGTTGCTTAGACTGTACAGACACCAAGACAACTGCTTAGGGTGGGGTCTGTCACTCTGATCCCCACCCACTCTGTTCTAGCTATCTCCGAACACCAGGCTATCAGGGGTAGCCCCTATGGAAATGAGGTGACGGAAAACATGTTGGGAATGTAAAAATTCCTAAAACTGGAATCCTATTGCAACTACTAGAAAATATTCAACTAATCGTTAATTTTTACTTAAAAATTTATTTGTAGTTATCTATGGAAAACATTGAATACATCACGCTACAACGTTCACCAATATACAAATGTTGAGGAAACAAAATACAACGCAGGAAAGAAATAAACACACAATCGAAACTGCTATTTTTGGACAATGTTCCCGAAAAAACCCAATGCGGGAAAACCGGTGTAACAATTGATGGTTTGTATTATTATGCAGTAGTTTTTGAATACAAATCTTTGGGTGCCTTATTGGCTATCGATACAGAGAATATAACTGGCAAAAGTGAAGTGATAATTAACCTCACACTATCACTGGTGATCCAACACTAATCCAGCCTCTGAATGGGTAGCCCCAAGCTGCCTCTGCACAGTCACTGTGCTTCCTCTGCGTCACAATTCGTAGGGACTGCGTCACTCCTCTGGCTGGATGCTCAGATCTCTGACCCTCCAGTCTCACACCCCGACTCCCAACACTAGATTTGGATTTCTCCTCAGCAAAATTGTGGATCTCCTCTTAGGCTCTGCGCTACCTTAGTGTGGCTCCACGCTACCCAGCATGGCTCTGCACTGCTTTTCTGGATCTCACTTTGCCTCCTCTGCTCTGTATTCACTGGATCAAGAAAACTTCCACCAGTCACTATCATTGCCCCTCACTGCAAGAAATCAACTCGATCTCTCCTCCGACAACTGTTGCGCTGCTTTCTTGAGAATTTGATCTGTAGATCTCTCGCTCGATGTGTTTTTGAAATGCCCATCAAGCTCCTTATAATCTTTCCTTGACATATCAATGACCAAGAGTAAGACATAATCAAAGGCTAAGATTAACTGGGAGTTGATTTGTGTTTTTATCTAGAAGATTCACACCCGATCTAATTAATACACTTTAATTAATCACATTTCCTAAGTTTAGACTTAGGAATACATTAAAAATGATTAATTATTTTAATTAATTCCTCTCCAGGTGGAATTTCCCAAAACGGTTTCTGGGTATTGTGGAATGCATGTGTCTTAGCCTCTTTGGAAAATCTTTAGGCAATAGCACATCCGATGCAACAAAAATCAACAGGGAGCCAACTTGTTTGGGAGACACAGTTGAGTGGCCTAGCTACTTGGTAAAATTCAGCAAAATTAAAGATTCGATTAGATTTAGAATTGAGACTAGTGCCTTATGGAGTCAAAATTTATTTCTTGTTACAAATTAAAGCCAAGTAACTGGATGGACAACTGCCGTTTAGATGATGAACTAACCTATATGAAGTGCAAGTCCTAAAATTTAGGTGAAATGCAAGGATCTTGTTTATTTTAAGTTAAATGCCTACTCTAAGTTGAACCTTCTGCTTAACACTTTTGCGATCAGTCATAGGAGCACATTGTGGGATGGAAGCCAACGAGAAGCAAGCAGAGGCTTGATTAAGGATACCTCCCCTTGTGTTCCAACCACCCAGTGCCTCTGAAACTGCAGAGACTGTGGCTTTGATGACTACAAGGTCACTGTTTTAACCACTAGAAAGTGTTGAATCCCTCAAGCTAAATAAGAAAGAGTTGTCCTAAGAGTATATCAACCAAGCTTATGCTTGGAGGTAAATTGTTAATGCAACTACTCTTAGGATGAAATGCAAGATGGATGAGTGGAGTTACTTGAGTTAAGCTTGATTTAGTCTTTAAGTATTTAAATTGTGATTAGCCTTTAATGAAAATAGTACTTAACAATAATTAGAAGACAGTCTTAAAACAAGACAAGTGCCTACTAAGGATACAAGTGCCAATGTTCAAGACCAATTGATTACAAGAACTTAGAGCAAATTATCCACTTTTCAATTAGCCAATGATTACAACATGCCAATCACAATTACTCAAGATAACCAATGATGATTCCACAAGAAGTTTATTTATGATTTTATTATTCAATGTCGATTATCAAAAGATGCTCAATTAGATCACTTTATTGCCCAAAATGACTAAACCATCAACAAGATCGACAAATTAGAGCTTAGATGTGAATGTTTTTAGTGCAAATTTTGATAGATCTTGTAGCTTAAGACAAGAAAAGAAATGTTAAATTCCAAACATCCAAATATCAACAGTAACACTTCAGAAATTTCAACAGCAAATAACCTTATGACAGCAGTGAGAAAATTGCTTTAGATCCAAGAGATGACAAACATATAGTAACTAGATTTGATCAATGAGATGCCCAACAACTTGCCAAAGTAAAATTATGAGTTCTCAACTTTCTTAAGATGTTATGTTCAACAAAAGTAAGATCTGAAAACTCCTATTAGAGCTGTGAGAAAATCATGCACTCAGTGAGTTACTAGTGCCAAAATGTGTGCATAAATTGTTGAAAACTTAAACAAATTTGCCAATGAGTATTTAGGGCTTCTTAATGTGTATGCTTAAGAAAATATCAGATCTGATATAACTTGTTACAGTAGTAGGTAAATCAGAAAATCAGTGAGCTATTGGTGCTACAACAAGTGTCAAATTAGGCCCAAAACAAGGAAGAAAATTGCCAAACTGAAAAATTAGATTTTTGAGCCATTTTAGGTGTGTTATTAAGAAAATATTTAGATCTGATTCAGAGATTATGCAGAGAATTTCCAGCAAGAAAATTATTAGATCTAGGCTAGATATTCAATCTCTGAGTGGCCAAATTTCTAGGAAATTTTTATTTTGCAATTTCAAAGTATTTTGACCAATTTAATGTGTTTTTAGGGCTTTTAAGTCACTGTTATAAATCAAAATATTACAACTGTAATAAAACAGTGAGAAATTAAGTTTTAGAGAGCAAACCCGAGGCCTAAGGCCTTGTAGATCACTTGCCCAAATCTGCCAAAAATTTCCACTGAAGATGCCGCCTGCAAACAAAAATTTGAGCCCAAAATTCTGCAAAACCTACCAAGTATTCAGTCCCAAAATTCAGAAAATGGGCAGAGGTTAAAGAGAGGCAAACTAGGGCCAAAGAAAGCCAACGCTAGGCGCAGTATGGATATTATTGAGGGGAAGAAGTCTTAGAAGGCCAAAGAAATGGCAGAGGAGGAAGAGGAAGCCCTAAGAAATGGCAGAGGAGGAAGAGAAAGCCCTAAAAGGCTTGATGCTGGAGGGAGAGGGCAGAGTAGGGCTTGAAGGGGCCACGACTAGCTCTTAAGGAAACCATCTAGGGCTTAGGATGGGGCCGAGTGGCCTAGGGCCCACGGCTAGGCCTGCTAAGGCTTGAAACCCTTAGCGCAGGGCTAGGAAGAGGAGCCCGAGGCCTCTAGGCCTCACGACCAACCCTAAAAATGGATAAAAGGATGACGTGGAGGGGGAAAAGATTGACGTAGGGGGAAAAGAGGAGGATGTTGGCAGTGGATGGACTAGATCTGGTCACAGGAACGCTGAAACGCGAAACCCCGACTTGAAAAAAATAAATTTGCTTCAGATATTAAGTTCTACTCAATTTCTTCAATGGCTGGCCCTACAAAAAATTTAGAGACTAGATATTACCCTCAAGGACCTAAATCTAGCTCTATTCCATTTTTCTCTACTTGATCTCACCTGTACAAATAGATTTGCAAATACCCAAAACCCCAATATATACAAAAAATCTTGAAACCCCAAAACTCCAATTAGCAAAAGTAATAAAATTATTTTACAAATTTATTTACAAAAATTACAAATATACAATGCTTTAAAGAAATTTTGAGAATTGTTTTATGGAGTTTTTATTTAATAAATGGCTAATAATACTTTGGAAAATTAATGGACACTATAGCCTTAGCGAAGTTAAATTAACCATATAAATATATGGAGTCCAAACAAGGCCAGTTCATGCCCACAGTTTATGAACTTGGAGACCAAGGACTGGGGAACTTGCAAATACTATATATTTTCTGAAGAAAATTTGTTAGACTTATGGTGAATCAAATCATTTAAGATAAACCTAGAATATATCAATAGAATTATCTTATCTCCATTTAATGAAAAACAAATTTTAAAATCAATAAGCACAATATAGGAAAACTCCTACTCAACACATACCACTAATCAATAAACACTGAACACCATGAACTGCACCCCAATGTTTTTATTATGATTCAAATGAACGTTCGTAGCAGGACGATAGTGTTACATCAATCTTTCTGCAACAATTTCTTAGCCAAACATCAGATGGCTTGAGACTCAAATAACTCTCTATTTATGGATAAATACTCCAAGTGGAAAATAACGGCTAGTTGGCTTGATCTTTGTCAAAATAATTTTGGTCGCTGATAAATTCTTAATGATCTTTTAATCTCAGCTGTTGAAAATATTTTTTTTGAGGAATTTTCGAATTTCTCATTAGATCCCTTTTTTATTAACTCAAAATTAATTGTTTTGAGTTAATTTCCTCAAAAATTTGACTTCAACTTAACCACCAAGGTCCAAGGGTCTAGTTTTTCTTGAAATATCCAATATTCCCTTCATGGAGGACCTCCAAAAATTAATTCTTTTGATACCCACGAATATTTCCACTTGGAGAATTTAATTTCTCTAAAACAATTAATTTTGACTCTAATTAATTAATTTTTCGGCTTAGGATTGATTTAATTTTTTGCCAGAAAAATTAAATAATTGATACTTGAGGAGATATTTTTTCCACCCTCTATTATTTTAGCCATGGTGTCTAAGTATGAGGGACCATGCACTAAAATATTTTCTACATAATATTTTTACAATTCAACCATCAAAGGGGGAATACCCATTCGACTTAGACCCTCTAATTACACGCCCAATTCTGCGACACAATATAATCTAGTAGACCAAGTGATTTGTAAGAAATTAATTTAGCCAATTAGTTTAAACTATTCCCAAATTACTTTTACATAAGAATCCACTAAAACACTAGGAGTCACCTAAGATTTTGACGAAGAATTCCACCCTAGCTTTGGAGCAAGGTTGGAGGGCAAAAACTCTACCGACCATCTGAGTTTAAAAACACAGATGAGTCAGTGAGACAAAAAACCTCCTAGGATGAAGCTCTTGCCAAAATTATAGGCTTACCTACGTTGTTACATACATTCACAGTCTTACTAGCATCATTTACATTACAAAACTTGCAGAATGAGTTTATAATGACTCAATAAACTATTGATTGATGACCTGATCTTTGAAGAAAAAAAGGTACATTTGCTTCTTCGGAACTTCGAAAAAAAGTGTGCAACAAGCATAACCAACCAACATTGCTCCTTTGTACTTCTATGGACTTGCAAGAAATGGACAAATCAAGTAAAGTGAAAGGTGCCAACATCAAATTTGAAACATCCGCAATAGTTAGTACAAAAGTCAGTCCTAAATATCTAAATGAAATCTTGATTAATCGAAGGAAATCCCTTCTCCAAAACGACCAAGAAGAGTTGAGTTTAATCATCTTTTCTTGGCTATGTTGCTACATACTCTAATAGGGACTTAGGAGGGGAGCCTATGGGACAACAACTAGACCAAATGACAACAATGGGACAAATACCCACTGTCACCTTAATCAATGTCCCATGCTCTTTACAGACTTTCATCGATGGGAGGAGTCCCGGTAGGATATGAATCACTTGAAAAAGGAAGGATCATTGATCTATATGAAGTGATTCCACTAAGCCCATTCAAGGAGAGACTCAATTAGGGCTCAATGCTTCAAGTAAGCTAAAGGCTCTCTAAGAAAGACCTAGGAGGAAAATCTAGACCGAGGGGTTGAGATAGTCAACGATGATTGGTATACCTAAGGTCAAGACTTCCAAAATGAGATAGGACCTCTCAAGAAGTTTTGTGAGATGATTGGACACCTTAAATAGGATTTCGCTATCCTTTAGAGACCTAATTTAGGGCTTACAATAGACCTACGGTTCTTAAGATATGTGTGGGAAGAAATTCCTCCAAAGTATTCACTATGTTACAGTAAGGCAGAAGAAAGGATCCCTTGAGATTTATTCCACTGAAGAATAAGTTCATATGACCCTCAAGAAAGCCACCAATCCAAGAGATTCAAGCTAGGTTTCCCTTCTAGGGCACACCTAGGGCATCCAGAATTATGGAGAATCCAGCATGAGAACTCAACCAAATTTTGAGATGCTCTAGAGAAAACACTAAGGAAGAGTCCTATCAAAACGGTTTCTCAAAATTCCTTCTCTAATGAAATTCATAGGATGCCCTAGCTAGCTGCATAGAGGAGGGGGGCCAAAAATTTAGAGGAGAGAAAAGAGAGAGAAAGAAAGGGGGTGATCACCAATGTTCATGGACTAGTGCCTGATCCTTGGGGCCCTAGGAACCAGAGTGATGGCCATAATGAAGGCGTAGAGCTCATGTTTGGCTTTTTCCCAAGTGCTAATATATTTTCTCGACCATCTTGTGCATTTTAGGATATTATTTTCTTTTGTAGGTGTCCGTGATATGATTTTGAAATTTTCTAATCTATTGCAGTAACTAGAAATTATTCTTCTAACTGATAAAAAATTAAGTGCAGTTTATCTGATACGACAAATAACGAATAAATCACAACTGTAATTTTCACCATAAAACGTTGCGAAAAATAAAATGCTAGAAACTGATAAATATAGAGCACACACACACAAAATATGACACCGTTATTTTTGGACAATCATCCTTGGAAAAAGCCAAAGTGGGAAAACTGGTGCAATAGCTGAGGGTTTTATTATTATGCAACAACGAAATTCTAAGCACAATAAAATAGATGCCAAACTGATGATCCTGTCTGAGAGAAATACTGGCAAAATCATTGAGGGAAATTTACCCTCCACAAGCAATCCTAGCTCAGTCTGGCCACTTGAATTGGCTAACTCGGACCCCTCTGCGCAACTTCTGTGCGAGCCTTGCAAGTCACTCACACGCTCTACCCAGATCTACCACGAATATGCCTTTGACAGACTGTTGCTGCTCTGCAAAGAATTCTCTAGGCCTCTAGAAAAATATTCTAGCCTCCAACAACTGAATCCTCCTCTTGCTTAGCCAAATCAAACTACCTTCTTGAGGCTACTGCGCAGTCCCTACACAGCTTCCTCGAGAAATAACTCGACCTCCTCACTTGATTCTTCAGAACTAGAAAACTTCCATTAGAGTCATTGTCTCTGGCCCTCTGCATCCCTTCTAGCTCGAACTCTCTTCCTCTACTCAACCTCTAAAGTTGGATAGCTTGATCTGCCAAGTAACTCGCTCTACTGGCTTCTCTCTCATGTGTTTTGCTCCAACCCCATCTACCTCTTATAATCTCTCGTCGGCTCACCAATGACCATGATTAAATCCTCATCAACGTCTAAGATCATCTCTAAGTTGATCCATGTGAGTTTTTAGAGAAATCTCACCTTTCCTAATTAATTCCTGTTAATTAATCATTTTGCGTAAGTTAGACTTAGGAAAATTTAATTACTGATTAATTAGCTTAATTAAGTCATCTCTAGGTGTTTTCTCCTGAAACGTGTTCCGGGTTCTAGAGCTCTTGTGTTTCTAAGCCTCTTTGACCAAAGTTGAGACTAGAACACTTGTCCGATGCTACAAAAATCAACACCCTTCTTAACGAGGAAGGTGTTCTCTATCTCATAACACCATTTCCCATACACGTTGCTGATGTCTGACAACTGTGACAATTTGCCACTACCTACCAACTGTTGCGCAACTCTGATTCATCTGTTACTCTGAGTTGAACCAACTTGCATCTGCGATGCTGCTAACATTGCGTTGTACAACTGTACTATTGCCAACTCTGCCATTGCGCTGGAACGATTTCATGTCGCTGCAACTACTACAACTAAGAACAAAACTCTGAATCAAATATGTCTATGGACTGCAACTGTCTCCTGAGTCACTGACTGCTACCAGTCTCTGCACTATTCACTGAGTTTGTCTGCACTGCAACTGCACTATGCTCCTTAGAATCTGACTGCGACTAGTAATACGACTATCTCTCAAGAACTAACTGCGTCATCTAACATTGATCCAACTACCATTGAATACTGTGGGCCTCTGTAGCAAGGGTATTTATCCAAGAGGAATCACCTTCTTGATGTTAGACACCTTCCCAATGCTCAAAAACTGTTCGATGCTACCCTCAAGGGATCCTGTCCAACTCTACACAACTCTAGAGTTTAGAGGTCAATGTCTCCCCACTTCTCTCCTAGAGGTATAACTGCATACAAATCGAAATCTTCCTCCAATCTGGAGGACAACGAGTCAATCTCTGTCGAAGCTACTTCCTGCTCCTGCTTCTACTTCTTGTCCTTCTTCCTCTAGGGACATTGGGTATTATAGTGACCAAACTCACCACACCTGAAGCATTTGATCTTCAACGGATCTTTCTTCTTATTTTCTCCTCCCTATGAGCCTTGTCCCTAACTGTGGCCTTTTTTTGCCTTTCCCTTTGATGCAAGGGCTACATTCTCCTCCTCCTTCACACTCTTCGATCCTTTTTTGTTGCCACCGAAACTACTCTTGACTAGAGCAAGTGGCATCTCCTCCTGCGTTAAATATGCCCACAATTGATCCCAACCTGGTATTTGATCTTTCCCAGTGATTCCTTGGATGAAAGTAGCCCACTCCTCGGTGAAACCATTGATGGCTACATGCACAAGTTCAACTTCTTGTGGCATCCCTCCAACAGCGACAAGCTCATTCTGGATATCTTGAATCCTAGTAAGGCATGGAGAAAATCCTTCTCCCTTCTGCATCCTGGTGGTCCCCAGCTTCTCCTTCAGGAGCAACTTCCAATTCTCAAAAGGATTTTGATATAGTGCTGCGAGATAATCCCACATTTCTTTGGCTGTATTCTTGGCCATTAAGTGTGAGACTATATGATCCCATACTCCATCAAGGGTCAACCGCTTCGCCTTGGCCATCTCCTTATTGTATTTCTCTAGCTGCTGCAAATTTGTAGGTATGACTATAGTTTGTTCTGCATACGTTTTCAGACCAAACTCATCCAGTAGAAAATCCATCCTGGCCTTATACAATAATTGGACGCACCATCTATCTTGTCCTAATCACAAAGTCTTGTTGAGGCCATTTTCTGCAAACCTCACAACTAGGAAAATAAATAGGAATCACCTCCTTTCCTACGTGGCCTTCCTATGGGGGGAAATTCTTATGCTATCATATCTAGACATGACTTCACTATCCCTATGATTACTTTCTCATGGGAGTTTGATGAGGAATTGAGGAAGTTTATGAGTTCGGTGAATGGAGGTTATTCAAGAATGAGCCTGTTGAAACCCCTATGCCCTCTGGAATTTGGACAATGTATTTTGATGGGGCTAACTCTAAGCCTGGCTCTAGGGATAATATTGTTCTCATTTTTTTGTCTAAAACTTAGATGATGTTTTCTTGAAGACTCCAACTTGAATGTACTAACAATGTGGCTGAATATGAAGCTCTCTTACTAGGGCTTGAGGCCACTCGATCAAGGAAAATTCAACTTTTGCTCATAATAGAAGATTTTGACCTGATTGTCTCACAATTAAGAGTGACTTTAAATACCAAGCATGAGAGATTGAAACCATACAGGGAAAGGATTTTACCCATATGATTAAAGATTTTTAGGAGGTTTTCTTCCGAGCTGTCCCTCGAACCCTTAACTTCATTGCTAACGCCTTAGTTGTAGCTACATCCAATTCTCAAAGCATTGATGAAAATATTTCTAAGTTGGGAAGATGTGTTGTCAACACCATATATTGACCGTCCATTCCAGATTACAATGAGCATTGTCCTATATTCAACAATGACAAAGATAAATAACTTCCACCAAAACCATGATGAACCACATACCCGAGAGGAGGATTTGGTTAATGAGCAACACTTCGATAGGGATGATCTTAATATAACTAACGCTGAAGACCATAATTCGCTAGATACCATGGATTTTAACCTGGGAACTACATCCTCCCCTTGAATAATCAAGATTGGAAAAGGGTTGGCTAAGGACGAGAGGGATGAACTTGAACTATTGCTAAGAGAATTCAAAGATGTCTTTGCTTGGTCTTATGATGATTTGAAAGCATATCGCCAGGAGATTATACAACACACTATCCCTCTTAAAGAGGGGGTGAATCCCATGAGGAAAAAATTAAGGTGAATGAACCCTAAACTTGACCCCTTAGTTAAAGAGGAGCTTCAAAAGATGGTTGATGCAGGTATCATTGCTCCTATTCATCACTCCTCTTGGATTTCTAAACCTGTGATCACTCGCAAGAAGACTGGCAATATCAGGATGTGCACTGACTTTAGGGATATTAACCAGGTATGTCTAAAGGATAATTACCCATTGCCAAATATGGAAAACTTGTTGCAAAGAATAACTGGTGCCCAATTGATGCCATTTTTGGATGGTTTCTCCGGGTATAATCAAGTTGTTGTAAACAAGCAAGACCACTTAAAACCTGCATTCACCTCTCCATGGGGAACGTATATGTATCTTAGGATGCCCTTTGGTCTACTTAATGTTGGTTCCACTTTCCAAAGGGCCATGGATTTTTCCTTTAGGGATCTTATAGGGGAAATCATTGAAATATACTAAGATGACCTAATCGTGGCATCCAAAGAGAGGAAAGATCATTGCAAGCATCCAAGAAAGGTATTTGAGAAATGTAGGAAATATAACATATCTTTTAACCCTAAGAAATCCATTTTTGGGGTTGATCGAGGAAAATTATCAGGTCATGTGTTATCTAAAGAAGGGATTAGTATTGACCCAGAGAGAATTGAAGTAATCAAGAAGATCCCCCCCAAAGACAAAGGATCCTTAAGGTCATTCTTTGGAAAGATCAATTTCGTAAGAAGATTCATGCTAAACTTTGCAGAGATCATCTAGCCAATGAATGACTTGTTGAAAAAGGATGCTTCCTATACATAGGATACTGTGAAGAATAGATCTTTCGAGGAAATCAAGGAAAGAATTACTCCTAGCTAGTCCTGAGTATGCTAAAGACTTCATCATCTATTATTCACTTCCAAAGATACTATTGTTGGCATACTCATGCAAAAGGATGACGAAGGAAATGGATGACCAATATCCTTCACGAGTAAACCTCTTCTATATGCTGAGACAAGGTATACTATCACTGAAAAGCAAGCTTATGTCCTTGTCAAGTCCCTTAAGTACTTTAGAGCATATGTGGGGTACAACAAAATATATGCCTACGTTCCTTACCCCGCCACGAAATATGTGCTGTCACAAACTAACTACCTTGGGTCAAGAGGAAAATGAGTGGTGTTGCTGCCTTGCTTGCACACCTGGGTTAGTGTGGGAAAAATCCTCAAACCCACCAGGTTTGATCTTGATGGCAAACTAAGAGAAGGGGTTGTCACTTATTCCCAACTCTCTTTGTTAAAGCTCTCTCCTAGTTAAAGCTAAGGGGGGTGGTCCTTAAAGAAGGTTAATGGTGGAAATGTGAGTTTCTAGGAGACTAAGATAAATGGAGGACTTATCACAAATAACTTGATTCCACGATATGAACAAGTAAGAAAATATATATGAGCAACATTCAATGATTCATTAAAAAAATATACAATGATAGAACAATGCTTAAACAAATGATTTGCTCAAAGTAAATAACAAGTACTTGCTCAAATCAAAATATAGTGACAAAGAATCTTGCAAAAGAGAACAATGTTAGATGAAATATCACTTGTAAGATATAAATGGAATAATGTACTTGTAGAGAAATGCTCAAGTAATAAGACAATATCATTCAATAATCATTAGTCAAACAACAAGTACATGAGATAACAACTTAGCAAGTAAAGCAAAGATTGCCAATATATAGATCCACACTAGTTGCAAAATAAGGAGAATGCTATTTGAAAGATAGACAATGCCCTCAAACGAAATTCAATAAACCCAAGAGTATTGCTTGCAAAATGTGAATGGATGTTGCACTTGTTAGAGGAAATGCTTAAATAACAAGAGATAAAACATCAAGTGAAAATGAAACTATTCATCATGACAAGTACATGAAATCAATAATATTACAAGTAAATCTAAAAGTGCTCCAAGATGACTTGGCAAATTTTAAGTTAAATGCCTATCTAGATGTAACCTTTCTCTCAACTGTTTTGAAACAAGTCTTTAGTGTGAGTTGTGGAGAGACACCCAGGAAAATATAGCTAAGTCTGGATTAACAATACCTACCCTAGAATGTCCAACCACCTGATGCTTCCGATGTTGTAGGGACTGTGGCTCTAACAATTGCAAGGTCACTGTGTTAACCACAAAAGAGCGTTTATGTTCCTCGCGTTGGGCGAGAGAGAGGGTCCTAAAAAGTCTTTCAACCAAGCTTATGCTTGGAGTTAAATTAATTTAAGATGCAATCTAATGCTAAGAATGCCTAAATGAGATGCATGTGTGAATGCTTGTGTTTCCAAAGAAAGTGTAATGAGAGAAACTCTTCAAGTAAATATCACCAATAGCTTTCAATGGAAAATGAAATGTGAAAGAATTAGCATGATGTAAAACCACAAGTTCCAAGGTATGTTGCTTGCAATAAAGTAAATTTGCTCCAAATGAAGTAGCACAAAAAATACTTCAAGAAACGATCATTAATAACCACAATGCCACCCCAGATGCGGGTGATAGTCGACATGCTACTGACACGGGCCCTTCACATGCCAACGCTGCCGATGATCAATGTGGAGGGCACCCATCACCATACCCTCATCTTAATGGCTCGACGGTTGATGGAGAAGGCCATTAAATGGCGCAAGGTTGGCTTCCCGGGGAAGTCATATCCCCTCCGCTGTCACACGTGGTCATTACTACGGACTTTAATGGCTGCTCTGCTCGCCCGAGGTCACTACCGCTCAATGGATTTGCTTTGTGCTTGGTTTGCCATTTGCACTTGGTCACCTTTTCTCGCCTGGTTTGTCCGCTTTGCCGACTTGCATGCTACTGCGCTCTCTTGAGGCCACCTTGTTCTCCTTCGCACTCTCAATTTTCCTCTTGGTATACTCCTGGTCTGCTCTGCAATGCCTACTTGCCAGCGTCTTTGACCCATCTGAGATAGCGGGAGAGGCTCCCTTCTATGATGCACTCACCGTGGCTCCCTTCGCATTCACTCAGTGGAAGAAATAATGGAGGTCTCTGTCGTCTACAGTCCCTTCGCCCTTGCTCCTCTCGATCTCACTCTAGCCCTTGAGGTTGATTTGGGCCATCTCCCAGACATAGACCCTCACAGCTCTCATCTCAACCATCAGGCAGGCAAGCAACAGAGGCAAAAATCAACCATTTCAGTTTCTCTGCCGCCCCTGTCGCGAAAATTGATAAGTCTACCTGTCAAGCTCCTAACAACAGAGGATATTGGGGTCTGGAATCTTTCTCCGGATGGAATTTAGCGCAGAGATGACGTAGCGACTGTCCCAGTCGTGGTTGCAACTCTCCCTCAGGGCCACCTCGGCCTCCGCCTCCCCCGACTGTTGAAGATGAAGCCATCCTCCGAGAGTATGGATGCCTAGTGCTGGAAGAAATTCTTGAAGAAGAAGATGACAAAAAAGTAACTCAATAGCTCCTTTGCTAGGTTCCAGTTTCTAGTATGTTTATGCATGTTTGTTACAACTTTTTTTGCCTACTTTAGTGTTCTAGATAAACAGGAGGACAATGATATAATCAAGACCTATAAGAGCTGGTTTCCCTGATAGGGGCAGCTCCTTTTTTTATTTTTTTGAGCTAGACTCAGACGGGGATAGGCTAATTAAAACAAGCTATCCCCGGTCCACAACATTTTTGTATATTATTTTGTATTATCAATAGAATTTAGCCTAACTTAAAAAAAGAAAAAACCACAATGCCACATGAACATGGATTGATAAAAGTATTAAAGAAATATTTCCAAAGAAACTTGTAGAGCAAAGTAAGATGGTTTAAATTTGCCAAACTAAATTACTTGTTTGCTCAAATAAAACTTGCATGTGTTGTAAATGGAATGAACAAGTATTGAATAAAATGGAAATGGAAAGTTATAAACTGATCTTGAGCATGAATCAAACTGACTGCTAAAGAAAAGGAGACTATTAGTGTTATGTTAATCATGCAGGAAATGAAATTAGCATGTGAGATTAGTGAAGAAGATTATAGCAACTAACTAAGAAATTAGTCAATCCACCAAGAAAGTTTCTCCCTCTAAATGGAGCGAAGGGATACCATGGGAAATATTCCCAAGCTCCCACAAAAAGATATCAGCCTTTTATTAATTTAGTTACAAGATATGAGAGCCCCTAAAGGCCTCAACTAAGTGTAGAAATTTCTGTTTTCCCACCTCGGTTTTTAGTTTCACCTTATTTCTCCAATTAGTTAAATGCCCTTTCCCATAACCTTACATTCAACAAGCTGGAAAATAAATATTTTTTGAAAACACAAATTCTAGAAAATTTTCATAGGCCTGGAAATTGCAGAAATAAAAATCAGCAGATTAAAACAGCGACACAAAACATTTTAACACAATGATTTTTGGTCAACATGACCCTAGAAAAACCCCCTACAACTCTTGGGGAAAACTAGTTCGAAAGTTTCTCTTTATTTTCTGAATATTGCTTTTACAGTGATGCAGAAATTTACACAGAAAAAAATTATAGCAACTTCGAAATGGAACTTATCTCGAAAACTGTACCAAACTCCACCTTGGTTTCCGTGCCCACAAAACAGAAAAATTACAGCAGAAATTACAGCCTTCAAAACTATACGAACAACCTCGAAAACAGTGCTGGAATGGTTGTACGGCCTCCCTCGAAATCTGCAGTTTTCTCTCCTCGAAATTCGTGCCTACTTGCCTCGAACTTCATGCTCTGCCCTACTATACGGATTCGCTGAAAGTTAGTGTTGCTGCCCTCCTTCTTCTCACTGCTCAGAAAATTCTCTTCAGCTTTCTCCTTCTCCTTCTCTCAATCTGCTCATGAAAGAATTAATGAATGAATGACATTTTCTCTCCTTTTTCTCCTTTAATAGAACTTTAACTGACTTTTGGGTTATCCCCAAATCTAATGGTTGAAATAGCTTTAGATCTGAGGCTGAGATTAAATGCTCTTTTAAATCTCACTTTCTATTTTTTTTAATTCACCTCACTTTAATAAAGACCCCCTTAGTCATTTATTTCCAAAGTCACTTTTCCTTTCTAATTTTAAATTAAATTTATTAAAGTCACTTTAAAATTAGACTTTAGTAACTTTATCACTTAAAGTCACTTTTAAATTAGATTTTACTTTATAACTTTATAAGTCACTTTAGGAGAAAAATTAAATTCTTTTGGACACTTTTCCCTAGGCCAAAGATCAAAGCCTTAGGGAACCGCCTGTCCTCCGGTAACCAAATTTCAACACTCCCTCTTACCGAGGAAGGTGTTCCTCACCACACCCATCTTGTCTCTGAAGTAGACATGCTTGCCCCATGGTAAGGCTTTGGTAAGAATATCTGCAACCTGCTCATCAGTGGGAATATACTCAAGCTTCACAGCTCCCTTCTGAACATAGTCTTTGATGAAATGATATTTGATCCCGATATGCTTTGACCTGTCATGAAATACTGGATTCTCTGTGAGTTTAATGCAACTCTGATTATCACAGTAAATCACTGAAGGTCTCAACGGCTGACCAAATAAGCCAAACAACATCTTGCGAAGCCATATGGCCTCACAACTAGCTAGACTGGCTGCCATATACTCTGCTTCCGCTGAACTCAATGCTACTGACTGCTGCTTTCGGCTGAACCATGACACCATTGTCGAACCCAACCCAAAAGTGCACCCTGAAGTGCTCTTCCTATCAGAAGCACAACCTGCCCAATCAGAATCAGTGTAACCTGCCAATCTCACTCCATCCCCCTGCCTGTAGTCCAGACCATAATCCATTGTCCCCTGCAAGTACCGCAAAATGTGTTTTGCAGCCACCCAGTGAACCTTCCTAGGCTCACACATAAACTAACTCATCGTGTTGACTGCAAAACAAATATCTGGCCTAGTGTTGACCAAATACATCAAGGAACCAATCAGCTGTCTGTACAATGTGGGATCCACCAACTCGGAATCCGAAGCATGAAGCTTCTTCCAGTTGGTGATCATCGGTGTTGACATGGGTCTACAATCCTCCATGTGGAATCTGCCAAGGATGTCCACAATATACTTCCCCTACCCCAGGAAGAAATGCCCCTCCTCCTGCCACACCTTCAAACCCAAAAAGTAATGCATCAAGCCGATGTCCTTCATCTCAAACTCTGCCGCAAGATCTCTCTTGCAGTGCTCTATGAGTCTCTCTGCACTCGTAATGACCAAGTCATCCACATACAGCACCAGAATGAGAGGCTCCTCACCTATCAGAATGAAGTATAAGTTCGGATCTGCCTCACTCTTTGTGAAACCCATCTCCTGCAAGTATGTATCTATCCTGAAGTACCAAGCTATGGGAGCTTGCTTCAGGGCATAAAGGGCCTTCTTCAGTTTGCACACATGGGACTCCTTCCCATGCAACTCAAAGCCCTGTGGCTGCTCAATGTACACCTCCTCCTATATGGCCTCTCTCCAGACCTGCTGGCTAGCTGCCTCCTCATAGCTAGAAGGCTCAGAGTCAAGGATGTTGGCAACCATTTCCATTTAGCTACAAAACCTCTCAGGTGGTCTGCTCTCTCTGATCGGCCTCTTAGGCGCAGCAACAGATGTGGCCTTTCTCAAGGTATCCTGAAGCCACTTGGGCTTCCTCTTCCTTGAGCACACCTCTCCCATTGGAGAATGAAACTCCTCCTTCTCATCAGAAGTTTGAACTCTTGACTGTCTGTCTGCTGTCCTCCTGCCTGAACTTGAACCTGTAGACGCTGAAGTACCGTGTGAACTGTTCATTAGTGGACTCCCTAGTGAACTGCTTTGCAGACTGCTCTGCATGCTGCCCGAAGCACCACCCCTCTGACTCTGTGAGCCACTGCTCACTGATGGACCAGACATCGTCATAGATGTACCTCCGGATCCTCCTGATCCCTGCCCACTGGATCTCTTTGACTGATTCAACTGTTGCTGAGGGTCTGGCTGATCCAGATACTCTAACTCCCGTGACCTCCTGAAAGCCCGGTCCTCCTCGAATCTCACATCCCGCCTGATAACAACTTTCCTCGAAGCAGGAATATAGACCCGAAGAGCTTTCAAGGTCTCATTATAGCCCACAAAGACACCCTTCTCTGCGGTGGGCTCTAGCTTGGTCCTCTTCTCCTTGGGTACATAGGAGTATGCAATACACCCAAAGATACGAAGATGACCCATATCAGGCTTCTTCTCAGAAAAAACCTCCTTCGGAGTCACATGCCCCAAGGTACGATGCAGACTCCTATTCTGCAAATAAACAACAGTGTTGCAGGCCTCTGCCCACAAAACAATGGCAACCTTTGATCATGTAACATGGCTTTGGCAACCCCTCCGATGGATCTGTTCTTCCTCTTCGCAACCTCGTTCTGCTGGGGGTTGTAAGGAACTGTGAACTCCCTCCTAATGCCTTCCTTCGCACAATAATCAACAAACTCACCAAGGGTGTACTCTCCTCCATTTTCCGACCTCATGGGACTTGATCTTCCGACCTGTCTGAGTCTCCACAAGAACTCTGAAGTCCTGAGAGCAGCAGAAGACCTCACTCTTGGTCTTCAAGAAATAAATCGGAGTTCTCTGGAGTGATCATCAATGAATAAAACATAATACTCATATCCACTCAAGAAACATGATATCAGCCAGCTCATCGAATTAATCAAATCAAGTATCTAGTCGGCTACCAACATCCTTTGTGGGAAAAGGGGATTTTGCAAACTTGCCCATCGCACATCCTTTGCATGTATCAATGTGATCAGTACTGAAATATGGCACACCTGTAGTGATCTCTCGCAATGTTCTCAAGGCTCCATGATACATGTGCCCCATCCTGCGGTGCCAAATCTCACACAGCTCAGAACTGCTAGCTCCGCTATCGGTACTACTGCTTAATGCCAAAAGGGGTTGAAATGCAAACTTGTACACCTTTGCACGGCATACTCGTATCACTCTAGCTGAATCAGCGGGAGCGCCCCTGGGATATATCAGCACCTGTCCTCTCCTGAACAATATCTCATACCCTCTGTCCTCCAATGTTGAGACGGATATGAGGTTCTTCCTCATCCCTGGCACATATAAAACATGTGACACCTTCAAGGGAGGTTTGGGTTCCCTATCAAATGTTAGTGTCCCCACACCGACTGCTCTAACAACACTGTCATCACCGAGTACTACCTCTATATCAGTGCCACTCTCTGAAAGCTTTGAGAAGTACTCAGGGACTCCTGTCATATGACGTGAAGCCCCACTGTCCACATACCAGATACCCGAAGATGCTCTGCTAGTCAAGGGAAATGCATGCTCCCTCTGAACCTCCATGGCAGGTGATCCTGCACTAGTGGACTCACAAGCACTGAACCCAAACTCTCGGTCAAAATTATCTGAAAAGTCCTCAATCTCTGCGGATGCTGCCATGGTCTGGTTCTTCCCCTTCTTCTTCTTATCCGGACACACAACTGCATAGTGTCCCATCTTCTAACAATTCCAACACTTCACCTTGGAATAGTCCTTCTGTGTGTTACCCTGTTTACCTTTACCTTTGCCTTTGCCCCCACCACTGCTTGTGGAAGCTTGCTTCTTTCCTTTGCCTTTCTTGCCTCCTGCCAGCAGTGCTGCATCCTCATCCTGCTCAACTGGCTTGGCTGCCCCAAGCTGACCCTTCCTGATTTCTGTCTGAATGCAATCATCCCAAAACCTCTCCCATGTGGGAAGGGTCTCATGTGCACAAACCCCATCAGCAAAGTTCAGCCATGAACTAGGGAGGCCATTCACTGCAATCCGCACCAACTCAGTGGATGGAATGACCTCTCCAACTGCTGCCAAGTCATCTCTCACATTAGTAATCTTTGTGAAATATCTAGCTGCACTATCAGTCTTACCCATCTTAATGGTCTTCAGCTTCTCCCTTAGGACCATTTTCCTATTCTCATTGGTACTCTGGTAGAGATTGGTCAAGGCAAACCACATCTCATGAGCATTTCTCTTTCCTCTCACATGAGAAATGCAATGGTCTTTGATTCCGTCTAGAATCAGTCTCTTACCCTTGTTATTCTTTTTATTATACACTGCCAACTGAACAACATCAGTAGGCACAACAACAGGGTGTTGTGCAGTATGCACCATGACATCCTAGACTTCTGCCTCGTCAAAGATACTCTGCATTCTCTCCTTCCACACGTTGTAGTTATTATGCCCATCCAACCTATCCTCCACCCTCAATCCCAATGACATCCTTGCTGTCCTAAAAACTGAAAATAACACTGCTGTAGTAAAGATAAAATTTCTGTGTGTGAAAAATCAGCGTGCTGGAATTTTTGAGTGAAAAATCAGCAACCTGTAATTTTTCTCTTTGCTGTCTCAAACTGCACTTTCAGCACACAAACTTTGATATCATGTAGAAATTTCTATTTTCCCACCCCCATTTTCAGTTTCACCTTATTTCTCCAATTAGTTAAATGCCCTTTCCCATAACCTTACATTCAACAAGTTGGAAAATAAATATTTTTTGAAAACACAAATTCTGGAAAATTTTCACAATGTTGGAAATTGCAGAAATAAAAATCAGCAGACTAAAACAACCACACAAAACATTTTAATACAGTGATTTTTGGTCAACATGACCTTGGAAAAACCCCCTACAACTCTTGGGGAAAACTAGTTCGAAAGCTTCTCTTTATTTTCTGAATATTGCTTTTACGGTGATGCAGAAATTCACATAGAAAAAAATTACAGCAACTTCGAAACAAAACTTATCTCGAAAACCGTGCCAAACTCCACCTTGGTTTCTGTGCCCACAAAACAGAAATATTACAACAGAAATTACAACCTTCAAAATTGTACGAACAACCTCGAAAACAATGTCGGAATGGCTGTACGGCCTCCCTCGAAATCTGCAGTTTTCTCTTCTCGAAATTCGTGCCCACTTACCTCGAACTTCGTGCTCTGTCCTGCTATACGGATTTGTTGAAAGTTAGTGCTGCTGCTCTCCTTTTTTTCACTGCTCAGAAAATTCTCTTCAGAGTTCTCCTTCTCCTTCTCTCAATCTGTTCATGAAAGAATTAATGAATGAATGACCTTTTCTCTCATTTTCCTCCTTTAATAGAACTCTAAGTGACTTTTGGGTTATCCCCAAATCCAATGACTGAAATAGCTTTAGATCTAGGGCTGAGATTAAATGCTCTTTTAAATCTCACTTTCTATTTTTTTTAATTCACCCCACTTTAATAAAGACCCACTTAGTCATTTATTTCCAAAGTCACTTTTCCTTTCTAATTTTACATTAACTTTATTAAAGTCGCTTTAAAATTAGACTTTAGTAACTTTATCACTTAAAGTCACTTTTAAATTAGATTTTACTTTATAACTTTATAAAGTCACTTTAGGAGAAAAATTAAATTCTTTTGGACACTTTTCCTTAGGCCAAAGATCAAAGCCTTAGGGAACCACCTGTCCTCTGGTAACCAAATTTCAACACTAAGCTCAAGGAAAATCTTTACATTGAAAGCCTTAAGCAATCAAATTTTCCTTGATGAGTTACTTGATACAAATGAGGCCAAAGAAATGCCTTGAAATTTGAAAATTTGGAGGCTTGTTTTACATACAAAAATCAGATTCGAAGAGAAGAGAAATTTGCACAAGGCAAGAGAGGGTAAGCCTCCCTAAAGCCCGCGGCCTAGAGAGAAAAGTTCAGCCCTTAAATGTAACTCAACCTTGATAAAGGAGAGCCTCAAATGCCCACGACCTCCCTTGAAATCTAGTCTTGAAAAGAGTTCCCACGGTCCTACAAACAACTTGTTAAAAATTTCAAAACAATAAATCTTGCAAGCTGCCACAAGAAGAAGTTAGAGAGGGCTGCAAGATAAACCAAATGTTAGCTATGTAACTAATCAAGAAAATTGCAAATGTATATGTACAATATAGTCTACAAAGCCGAACCTAAAGAGTATGACTAAACTCTTCTCTTTTCTTAGCCATATTTTAGCTCTAAAATAGCAAAATTATATCAGTGAAGCACAATGTTTTGAGAGGTAAACTTTAAATGAATTATGCTTGAAATATGAGCCCAAAACCCAAAAAATCCCTGCAAGGAAATTTGAAAGATGAGGCTTTGAGAATTAACAAATGTGGATTCTCCTTCGAGTATTTCAGGAGTGTGTTGGTTCCTCCAAGGACTTCCCCTCGCACTTGAAGCTTGATCCAATACAAATTTTATACACAACTTCACATAGACAAATTGGATCCATATGGGTTAAATGACATGAAATGATGAGAAAAAATTAGAGATATATTGGACATCAACTAAAGCCTTCTCTATCTAGAGCAAGTAAATCAACCTTATGCTAATGTAAGATAGATATACATCAACACAACTTTGGAGAGTATAATGGAAATAATTGCACAATGAAATGAGTAGAATATGAAAGCAAAAGATCAAGATATTACCATACAAGATGAAAATAACACCTCAAATGTAACCACAAAGTCTTTTATATTAATTGGAAACAAGTGTACAATCCAGTGAAGTATCCTTAAGTCCAATAGTTCGGATCAATATTCCAATGTGATGTTGATTTCTGGTAGCATCGAATGTGCTCTAAGTCTCAAAATTTGCAGCGACGCTTGGACACATGTATTCCAGAATACCCAAAAATCGTTTGGGGAAATTCCACCCGAAGGAGGTTTTATTAAAATAATTAATTAATTTTAACGGATGCCTAAGTCTAAACTTAGGGAATTAAAATAATTAAAGTGTATTAATAGAACTGGGTGTGAATCTTATAGAAAAAGACGAAGATCGAGTCAGTATGATCTAAGCCATTGATTAGAATCTAATATGGGTCGTTGATTTCTCAACGAGAAGATTATAAGGACATCGATGGGCATTTGGAAAGACACATTGAGCGGGATCAAGAGATTGATTTCTCAAGTGAGCAACGCAGAGCAGTCAGAGAGATCATCGAGGAGATTCTTGCAGTGAGGGGCAAAGATAATTTTCCGGTTGGAGAATTTCCCTGATCCGGAGAGTGCAAGGCAGAGAGGGCAAAGAGTAGTCCAAAGAGGCAACGCAGTGCCATGCGAAGGCAACGCAAAGCTTCAGAGGGAGTCTGTATTTCTGCTGGGGAACAATCGGGATCCAGTGTCGGAGCCAAGGTGTGAGACATGGAGGCCAGAGGGTTGAAGTTTCCAACTAGCAGAGGATCGAGAGGAGGTGCAGCGCAGTTCCAGTTGCAGTGACGCAATAACTGTGTAGGAATGATGCATTGTTGCGCAGAGACAACGCAGAGGCTCATCTCTAGTGCAGATTAGTGCCAGATTTTCCAGTGATGGGGTGAGATCATCTAACTATCCTTTTGTCCTATTAGATCTCTATATAGGATTGCCATTTTGGGCATCCGACGAATTGTACTAAAAAATTACTGTTTAATAATACAAACCCTCAATTGCTGCACTATTTTTCCCACATTGGGTATTTCTGGGGACATTAGTCCAAAAAAAACGGTGTCATATGTGTGTTTGTTTTCTTCTTGCTCAGTTCTTGTTTTCGCATATTATTTATGTAGTGAAGGTTGCAATGTGATGTATTCAGTGTTTGCCGTAGAGAAATTGCAAATATATTGTTAAGTAATGATTAACAATTAGGTGAATATTTTCCATTTGCTGCAATAGGATTTCAATTTGAGGGATTTTCACATGGTATCAAAGCATAGGTGAAGCAAGAGAGCAGATTTGGAAGAGCCAGTGATGAGCAGAAGAGGGAGATTGAAGAGTTGCGTAGGCAGCAGATCCAATCCCTAGAGGGATTGCGCAGTCCAGTCTAGGAGGGCTAGATTTTCATGGAAAATCTCTCTGAGTGAGTCGATAGAGAGAAAGATTTCCAGATCGAAATGTACCAGTGATAGAGGGAGCAGCGCAGAGCAGTTTTCAAGTGGGACACAGTGTTTGTTGCAGTGTTTGCTAGTGCAGAAAAGCGTCAGAAGAAGGAAGGAGCATACTGAGGGAATTCTGACCTTAGAGAATTTCTTACCCAGAAATTTTGATTTCCCATGCAGAAGCAACAGAAACCGAGATTTATTTTGCTCACTCCAGCAGGGAGTGCATAGATCTAGCTATGCAGAGGTTTGGAGGCAACATTCGACATTTGGTTGGGTGCGATGGAAATAACTGGGTTGCGAGACTAGGATCGGTTAGAGGGTGCCTCCAACTATGTGATCTGGAAGGCAAGGATCTCCTTCCTTCTAGATGTGCATGATTCCAAGACCTTCATCGACAGTGTGGTAGCTGTCCCCGCAGATCCAGATCCATTGAAAGCCTACAAGAAAGATATGGCTAAAGCTAAAAGTCTGATCCAAGACTGAGTGAGGGTTCACATTGTCTCACATATTTCTGGCAAAGGGCTACCAAGGAGATGTGGGATGCATTGGCTACGCTGTACCAGGGGTCTTCCGAGCAGCGGAAGATGTTCTTGGAGGAGAAGATGTGATCTACGAGGATGCAGAAGGGGGAATGTATAGATTCGTTCCTATCAAAGCTTCAGGATGTTCGAGATCAGTTGGGAGTTGTAGGGTCAACACCTCAGGCCACAGAGATGGTTAGATTGGCCCTTAATTCCGTTTAAGAAGAATGGAAAGTCTTTGTCTAGAGTATCCTGGGTAGAGAGAAGTTGCTGGATTGGGAAGGAATGTGGGCAGCTCTTCAGCAGGAACAGATGAGAACAAACTTATTCAAGTGCAAACTTGATGGCAGTAGTAGCAGTGGGACAGAGCCCAAGGAGGAGGAGAATGCAACCCTTGCATCAAAGGGGCAACAGGAGCAACGGAGGAGGAAGAAGGACGTCTCAAAGATCAAGTGTTTTTTGTGTGGTGAGTTTGGTCACTACGCTACACAATGTCCTCTCAAGAAGAAGGACAAGGATGAGAAGCATGATCCGTACGCTGCTACGGCGAGGATCGAGGAGGAGGAGTTTGCTATGATTGCCCACATATCTCCAGGGGAGAATTGGGTTGATCTAGAACTTTAGTTCGAAAGAGATGCAGTTGGGCAGGATCCTTGAGGAGTCCACCTCTTGGATCAATACCTTGTTATGGAAGCCCATATCAGAAGTAGTAGGATGGACCAGTGTCAGTTGTTGCAGAGGAGTGCCAGAGTGACAGTGCAGTGGCTAGAGAGCGCCAGAGACTGAGCAATGCAGAGCAGAGTTGGCGGCAGTGTAGTTGGCATAGTGCAGAGTCAGCAGCAACGCAGAGGCTTTAGAGGGTCAACACAGAGACTAGCAACAGTCATATCTTCAGTATTAGATGCATCATGCTGAACACTTAGTTTAGCATTTTGGATGTTTTTTTGCTGCAACAGAAGCAAAGTTGCAGTGCAGATGCAGTTGGAAACAACATGCAGGGTTAGCTATAGCACAAATGTAGCAACGCAGTAGTTGGTGGTCAGTGATGTCAAACATTAGCAGCACAGAGGGAGATGTTACAGAGTCAGAGTAATGCTTTAGCAAGTTGCATTATTAGAGCACATTCCTTGCTAAGAGGGAGTGTTGATTTCTGGTAGCATCGGATGTGCTCTAAGTCTCAAAATTTGCAGGGAGGCTTGGACACATGTATTCCAAAATACCCAGAAATCGTTTTGGGAAATTCCACCCAGAGTAGGTTTTATTAAAATAATTAATTATTTTTAATGGATGCCTAAGTCCAAACTTAGGGAATTAAAATATTAAAGTGTATTAATAGAATTGGGTGTGAATCTTCTAGAAAACGACGGAGATCGAATCCATATGATCTAAGCCATTGATTAGAATCTAATCTGGGTCGTTGATTTTTCAACGGGAAGATTATAAGAAGAAGATCGATGGGCATTTGGAAAGACACATTGAGCCGGATCAAGAGATCGATTTCTCAAATGAGCAGCGCAGAGCAGCCGAAGAGATCATCGAGGAGATTCTTTCAGTGAGGGGCAGATATAATTTTCAGGTTGGAGATTTTCCCTGATCTAGAGAGTGCAAGGCAAAGAGGGCAGAGAGTATTCCGGAGAAGGAACACAGAGCTACGTTGTGGCAACGCAAAGCTTCAGAAGGAGTCCTTATTTCTGCTGGGGAAGAGTCAGGATCTAGTGCCAGAGCTGGGGTGTGAGACCGAGAGGCTAGAGGGCCGAAGTTTCCAGCTAGCATAGGATCGAGAGTAGGTGCATTGCAGTTCCAGCTGCAGTGATGCAGTAACTGCGCAAGAGTGATGTTGTATTGCGCAAAGATAGTGTAGAGGCTCATCTCCAGTACAGACCAGTGCCGAATTTTCCAGTGACGCGGTGAGTTCATCTCACTATCCTTTTGTCTTGTTAGATCTCTGTATAGGATTACCAGTTTGGGCATCCAAAGAATTGTACTTAGAAAGCTATACACCAGTTTTTCCGCATTCGGTTTTCCTGGGGACATTAGTGTGGAAATTCGTATTACCCGGAATTCTACTTCAACAATTGATGGAAAGTCTTCTATTTGTTATTTACTTAACAAATTATTTACTGTGTTCTACAAGCAAATATCGAAATCCATTCACTACAGCCTTCAAAAATAAAATTGCGGAAGAAAAACAAGTGTGGAAACAAGATCTGAGCAATAGAAAATCATAGACACATTTGACACCGTTGTTTTTGGACTAATGTTTGCGAAAAAACCCAATGCGGGAAAATCGGTGTAGCAGTTGAGGGTTTATATATTATGCAGTGATTTTTCTGAATACAAACTGGATGCCTTGTTGGCTATGCTCACAGAGAATCTGACTGAGAAAGAGTTAGTGAGAAAAACCTCACACTGACACTTGAAGCCCAAACTAGCCAAAACCCCGGACTAGCAAGCCCTCCACAGCCTCTGCGTAGTCTCTGTGTCACTCTGCGTGGGGACTGCGTGGCTTCTACGTGTTGGCTCTTCTACTGGCTGGATCTGACCATCTAGCCCCTTCTAGTCTCACACCTCGGCTTTCTGACACTAGATCTGACTAATCCTTAGTTGAATCATGGACTTCCTAAGGGCTACTATGCTGCCTTTGCTGGCTCTGTGCAGGCTTTGTGTAGCTGCTACGCTGCCTCTGCTAGTACTGCTCTTTGTCTTCTCTGTTGTGTATTTTTCGGCTCAGGAAAGTCTCCAACTGGGCATTATCTCTGCCCCTCTCTGTGAGAATCCTCTCGATCGATCTTCACCCTGAGCATTGCTTCCTAAAGAATTTCGATCTTTGGATTCTTTCTCTGTCTTGTTGTATTTTCCAAATGACCCTTCAAGTCCTTATAATCTTCTCGTTGAAACTTCAACGATCGAGATTAGATCTCTAATCAACAGCTAAGATTAAATTTTGACTTGATATTCGCCTTTTCTAGAACTTTCACACTCTGTTTTATCAATACCCTTTAATTATTTTATTTTCCTAAGTTTAGTCTTAGGGTCCCTTTAAAAATAATTAATTATTTTAATAAAAAACTTTATGAGTGGAAGTTTCACAAACGATTTTTGGGTTCTCTGGAATACATGTGCCTAAGCCTTCCTGCCAATTTTGAGACTTAAAGCACATCCGATGCTACCCAAATCAACACTCCCTTTTAGCGAGGAATGTGCTCTACAATACACCCTGTTGAGTACTGCTCTGATTCTGCAACATCTCCCTCTGCGTTGCTGATGTATAACACTGCTGCCCACTAACACTACACAAAATTTGCATCTATACTGTTGCTAACCCTGCCATTGTCAACACTGCATTTGTACTGCAACTTCTTTTCAAATTCTGCAATCGTGCTGCTGCTGGCCCCGCCACTGCCAACTGCCACAACATTGCAACACTATTGCTTATTGCAACAGAAAAACATCCAAAACTGAACAAGTGTTCAGCATGATGCTTCTCGGTACTAAAGATTGTTGATTTTTGGTAGCATCAGAAATGCTCAAAGTCTTCAAATTTGTGGAGAGGCTTAGACACATGTATTCCAAAGAACCTAGAAGTCGTTTGTGGAAATTCCACACAGAACATGTTTTATTAAAATAATTAATTATTTTAATGGAGACCCTAAGACTAAACTTAGGGAAATTAAAAAATTAAAGAGAATTAATAAAACAGAGTCTAAATCTTCTAGAAAACACAGATCAAGTCATGTTGTGATCTGAGCGTTGATTAGAGATCTAATCTCGGTCGTTGATATCTCAACGAGAAGACTATAAAGGAAGACTTGAGGGTCATTTGGAAAATACAACAGTGCAGATACTCAGTTGCCCGAGTAAATCGATTTTCTCAGTGGCTGAAGTTTAGCAAGACAAAATCGATCCAGAGGGAGAGTTGCAGGTGGAAGAGAGGCATAGAGGGTTCAGCAGCAGTCCGAGGTGTAAGAGCAAGTGACGCTGTAGCAAGAAGAGACAACGAAGGGGCAGGACAAGAACAACGCAGAAGGGTGACGCAGTTCTATGCAGTACCCACGCAAAGCTAACGCAGTGGTGACGCAGGAGGTCCAGGAGGGTCCTTCCGAGGTCATTTCTCATCAACTATTTTTGTGAGAAGGTTCTCTAGTGTTATCATAGAAAGTTTCTCTTCGTTACTGCTAATTGTAAATTGTACAAGAAGATTACTGCTGAATAATAGAAACCCTCAACTGTTGCACCGGTTTTCCAGCATTGGGTTTTTTCGGGGACAATTGTCCAAAATATTTGTGTCATTCATGTGCTAGTATTTTCCTTGTTTTTCTCAGTAATTATATGGTGAAGTCTGCATTTGAATTTAATTCAATATTTACTGAAGATATTTTTGCAAATAACTTATTTATGAATAATAAGTAGAAAAAACAAGATCAGATAATGCAGTAGAATTTCAAGTTGAAATTTTCACATGGTATCAGAGCAAGGTCAGGCAAGAAAGTAGGAGGATCTACACCAAAGGGGATCTCATGGCGTTGCCTAGGTAGAAAATCGTACTCCCAAGGGCTTACGCATTCCTTTTGCAGAAACTGCCAGAGAAGGGAAAAACACAGAGAAGATGGAAGATCGAGTTTTATTAGAGTTGGCCTCTAGGCTGGAAAAATAATGTCCCTGCTTATCCAGCACAGCATCATCAGATGATTGGTATATTGATAGCAGGGCTTCAACCCATATGACTGGGGAAAGAGAGCATTTCTCCAGCTATCAAGAAGAACGAATGGATTTCCAAATTACTATGGGAAACAAGACAAAGTGTACCCCTGTAGGAAAAGGGACCGTAGCATTTCAGACAGAGGCAGGAGAGTCTCCGAGCCACTAATGTGTTGCATGTGCTAGGTATGGGAATGAATTTACTATCAGTATCTCAATTGCAAGACAAGGGATATGACGTATACTTTATCGGAAGAAAATTCTATGTCAAGCATCCAAGCTAGAAGAAGAAGGCTCAGATTGGGACTCGAAGCAACAAACTATACAAGTTGCAGCTTGAGTCTCCAATGGCACTGATAGGCAACAATCTAAGTAGCGAATTAGACCTGAATGAACTATGGCACAGGCGAATGGGGAATCGACACCATGGAGCTCTTAGAATGCTCAGAGAAACAGTTACGGGAGTTTGAGTTCTTAGTACCAAACATGATGACGTGTGCAGAGGGTGCGTTTTAGGCAAATACGCTAAAGTAGCATATTTCAGAAGCAACAATAGGGCAAAAAGTGTATTAGGACTTATACACTCAGATATCCACGGACCATTGTCCACTACAGCTCTTGGTGGAAGTGAATATTTTGTCACTTTCATAGATGACCATTCCAGGAAGACTTGGATTTACTTCCTTAAGACCAAGGATGAAATCTTTGATCGGTTCAGAGAATTCAAAGCTCTGGTAGAAAACTTGACTGCGAAGAAAATCTAAGTATTGCATTCAGATAATGGTGGTGAATATACTGATAAACAATTCATAGACTTCTACACAAGGGAGGGCATTAGAGGAGAATGGACAGCTCCTTACAATTCGGACAAAATGGAGTTGCAGAAAGAAAGAACTGGACTATTGTTGGGGCAGCAAAGGCAATGTTGTATGACCAGGATCTACCTAGATTTCTGTGGGCAGAAGCATGCAACACAATTGTATATATCCAGAACAGGACCCCTCACAGAGCATTGGGTAAAACAATGCCCAAGAGTGTCTTTACAGGGACGAAGCCGGGGGTAAGTCACTTTAGTATTTTTGGGAGTGTGGCGTATTGTCATGTCCCAGATGAGAAGAGGAGAAAATTAGATCAGACTATTGAGAAATGGTATCTCGTGGGATATAGCAAGACATCCAAAGCGTTCAGAATCTACATTCCGGGAAACAGGAAAGTGGTAGTAAGGAGGGATGTGAAATTCATGGATGATTGAGCCTTCAAAAATCCTGTGAAATGCCTATCGAAGAACAATCTAAGGATGAACCTCTTGTCCAGCGGCAGCTAGGAGAAGATCTAGCAGATGGACAGCCATCAGGATCTAGCACTGTGACTAGTACTAGCATTTCTTTGAGAGAAGAAAATCCAAATAGCTCAAAACAGATGGGACAATAAGAAGAAGAGATGATTGAGCCACCCACTACCATTAGAAGAATCAACAGAGAAGTTCGACAGACGTTGAGGGATGCAGAGGAGTTTGTTGGGGCTCCTAGAACCAAGAAAAGGCAGCGTAGACAACCTGACAGATACTAAGCATTGGTAGCTCAGGTTGAAGAGCCCTCTAGCTTTCAGGAGGCTGCACAACATCAAGTTTGGGTGGATGCTATGGTAGAGGAGTACAACTCTATCATGACCAATGATGTCTGGGAAGTCGTACCTAGACCTCAGGACATATGAGTTGTAGGTTCCAGGTGAATCTACAGGATCAAGTATACTGCAGACGGCAGTGTAGAGAAGTACAAGGCCAGGTTCGTGGCTAAGGGGTATGCTCAGAGGGAAGGGATAGACTACGAAGAAACCTTCGCCCCAGTAGCTAGATATACCTCTATCAGATCCATTATATCCCTTGCAACACAGATGGGATGGGAGATTCACCAGATGTATGTCAAGACTTTATTCTGAAATGGGGTGAAAGAATAAGAGGTTTACATCGAACAACCAGAAGGCTTCGAAACACATGAGAAGAAAACTCATGTATGTAGGCTGAAGAAAGCCTTGTATGGACTTAAACTGGCACCTAGAGCATGGTATAATTGAATTGATGGATACTTGCGTTAGATGGGATTTGTCAAGAGTGACATTGATCCCAATCTCTGTTATCTCACAGTAGAGAATGAGCCTCTGATTTTGGTTTTGTATGTAGATTTGTTTTTGACGGGATCATCTAGGCTCATCAAAGGATGTAAGAAGAATCTGGCAGAAGAATTCGACATGAAGGATTTGGGGCTGATGCATTATTTTTTAGGATTGGAAGTTTGGCAGCAGAAGGGAGAAATCTTCCTTGGGCAAGGGAGATACGCTACAAAAATTCTAAAGAGATTTAGAATGCAGGACTGTAGACCCATGGCTACTCCAATTATCACCAATTGGAAGAAAATTGATGCATTTGAAGATAAGGAAGTGGACCCCATCTTGTACAGGCAGCTCATAGGATCTCTCATGTATCTGGTCAACACCAGGTCAGACATTTGCTACGTTTATTGCTCCCTCAGTTAGTTCATGGTAGAACCGAAGAGGGCGCACTGGGCAGCTGCTAAGCATGTTCTCTGATATGTGCGAGGAACAATCGGATATGGATTAAAATACACCCAAGGCGATGACGTCATTCTGCGTGGATTTAGAGATGCAGATTGGGCAGGAATTTCGATAGATCAGAAATGTACCACAGGGTACTGCTTCAACATTGGATTAGGTATGACCTCCCGGTGCAGCAAGAAGCAGAAGTCCGTAGCACTGAGCACAACTGAAGCGGAGTATATGGCAGCTAGCACAACTTCGTGTGAGGCCATATGGCTTAGAAAATTGCTTGTGAATTTATCTAGAAGGAAGATGAAAGCAACCAGTATTCTTTGTGATAATCAGAGTTGCATCAAGCTCTTTGAAAATCTTGTTTTTCATGATCGGTTGAAACACATTGACATCAGGTGTCATTTTATCAGAGATTGTGTTCAGCAGGGAGCAGTACAGTTGTAGTATATTCCCACAGGAGATTGGGTAGCAGACATTCTCACCAAGACCCTATGGAGAACAAAGTTTGTTCACTTCAGGGAAAAGATGGGGATGATTGGGAATTTCTTTCAATAACAAATGAAACAATACTTAAGAGGGAGTTGTAGTACGGATGTAGCAGTGTCGTGGGCAACAATACAATAGCAGCAACAACGCAGCGGTTGATGGACAGCTTGTCAGATATCAGCAGCGTAGAGGATGATTTAGGGTTAGAACAATATGTAGTAGGCATATTGTTAGAGCACCTTCCTCGCTAAGAGGGAGTGTTGATTTTGGTAGCATCGAAAGTGCTCTAAGTCTCTTTTGTGGAGAGGCTTAGACACGTATTCCAAAGAACCCAAAAATCGTTTGTAGAAATTCCACTCATAACATGTTTTATTAAAATAATTAATTATTTTAATGGAGACCCTAAGTCTAAACTTAGGAAAATTAAATAATTAAAGGGCATTAATAAAACAAAGCGTGAATCTTCTAGAAAACACGGATCAAGTCAAGTTATTTTCTTAGTTGTTGATTAGAGATCTAATCTCAACCGTTTATATCTCAATGAGAAGACTATAAAGGAAGACTTGAGGGTCATTTGGAAAATACACCAGTGCAAATACTCAGTTTCCCGAGTAAATCGATTTTCTCAGTGGCTAAAGTTCAGCAAGAGAAAATCAATCCAGAGAGAGAGTTGCAGGTGGAGGAGAGGGAGAGAGGGTTCAACAATAGTCCAGGGTGCAGGAGTAGGTGAAGCAATACTAGGAAGAGACAACGTAGGGGCATGAAGGGAACAACGCAGAAGGGTGACGCAGTTCTGCACAGTACCCATGCAGAGCCTACACAATGGTGACGTAGGAGGTCCAGGAGGGTCCTTCCAAGGTCATTTCTCATCAGCTATTTTTGTGAGAAGGTTCTCTAGTGTTATCATAGAAAGTTTCTCTTCGTTACTGCTAATTTTAAATTGTACAAGAAGATTCTGTTGAATAATAGAAACCCTCATCTGCTGCACCGATTTTCCCGCATTGGGTTTTCCGAGGACAATTGTCCAAAATATCTGTCATTCATGTGCTAGTATTTTCCTTATTTTGCTCAGTAATTATATGGCGAAGTCTGCATTTGAATTTATTTCGATATTTATTGAAGAGATTTCTGCAAATAACTTATTTTTGAATAATAAGTAGAAATAACATCAGATAATGTAGTAGAATTTCAAGTTGAAATTTTCACAAATATTTGACTATTGCTAGCCTCTGCGTTGACCCTCTGAAGCCGTTGCACTGTTGTTGACTCTGCGTTGTGCCTCACTGCACTACTGCCAACTCTGCTTTGCGTTGCTCAGACTCTGGCGTTGCTAACCACTGCACTATCACTTTTGCACTCCTCTATACCAACTGGCACTTGTCCATCCTGCTACATCTGATTTGGGCTCTCGTAGGAAGGTATTGATCCGAGAGGTGGAATCCTCATGGATCCTACCCATCCTGTAGATCTTTGGGTCTACAGCTCCAAGTCACCCCACCTCCCCACCTCCCTTCTGGAGGTATATGGGCTATCATAGCGAACTCCTCCTCATTGATCTTGGCAAGTGTTGCTGGTGGATCATGCTTCTCATCTTTGTCTCTCTTCTTGAGAGGACACTGTGTGGCATAATGACCCATCTTGCCACACCGGAAGCATTTGATCTTGGAAAGGTCCTTCTTCCTCTCGCGCTGCTCCTATTGTCCCTTTGATGCAAGGGCCAACATTATCCTCCTCCTCCTTCGGCTTCTTCCAATTGCTACTATTGCCCTCAAGTTGACACTTGCTCTGTTTTAAAAAACGGCCGGCTCAACTCCGACCAGGCCTGGTCGACCGAGCCATTAGGCTGGCCGGTCCGACTAGGTACAAAACCAGCTAGGTTGGCCGGTTTGTTACCGAGCCGACCGGTTTTTGTACCGGCTCGGCCGGCTCGGTAACAAGCCAGCCAACCAGGCCCGGCCCGAGTTAACCAGGCCGAGCCAAAACAGCCGGCCGGTGGAAACAGAACTTGATGGTTTCACATGTTTAAATGACACTTAATTTGGTTTACATTTCTCTGCAATTATTGATTAAGACCCGCTCTGAATGAAGGCTGTCATTGCTGTTGTAATTCTGCTATCATAACAGTGATAATATTCATCCTAAATTCACTAATGGATGCACGTGATTTTCATTCAACAAGTGATATTTCATGATTTAATAAATTTCTTCAAATCTGGTGGTACCTCTTAGTTGTTTCCAGCATCTTACAATAAACTATGATGGTTGAACGATATGATGAGACTCCCGCTTCATCACTTTACAGTCTACACCCTTCAGGTTTGAAGTCTAAATCTGAAATCTACATTTGTTATAAGCAAACATAAGCATCTCTGGGTTAATGATGTTTTCATTTCACATTGAGATGTCGGTTACTTTTGATGTTATATAGTTGATGTGAACATAAGAAAAACCACACTTATTCAAATCCATTTTCAACATAATACAAGAACACTTCATAGTTTACATATCATCTGAATGTTTGCCTAAATCTAAGTAGTTTGATAAACATAATTCTCCCTTAATCCTTCGCATGCTAAAGAAATTGAATTATGAATCACTAGATCACATAATCAATCTAAGCTAGTTAAGCTCCCTCGCTTCCTATAATGATTTAGCTTGATTAATAGGGATTTCCGCCCTTGACTAGGACTTCACTTTCCTTATCTAAAGAGTGGGGCAAAGCCACTGAGTTGACAGTGAGTAGCTTGCCTAGTAATTGCCCTTAGATCCTTCTCTTGGCGTTAAGACATTTCCTTTTAAGAGAGTTTGAGTGGTAACAAGCCTCAATGGTGGGAGTCAGTGTTAGATTTCTTAAAACTCAGCCGTCTAAAACTTAGAACTCACCCTCCTTAGTTATGTTTTTTGTTTTGATCTCTATATCATCATCATGTATTGGTCCTTGGACAGTGCACTGGGTGCAATTTTGATATAATGGATATATTCATGAGTCTACTTTGATCATATGTTGTCTTTTGTCTATATTGTAATGCTTTGTGTTTGGAAACATGAATACAAATCTTTAAATTTATGTTTTTTACAAAAAAATTAATATTTAATGTATTTTTTACAAAAACCGAGAAATTGAAACCGAGTCGACCGAGTCATTACCTCGGCCTGGTAGCTGACCGATTCCATTTTTTAAAACATTGGACACTTGAGTATGTCCCTCCTCATCTCTTCTTGCTGAAGAGGAGCCCACATTGACTCCCAGCCTGACAAATTCTCTCTGCCTAGGATGCTCTGGACAAAGACTTGATAGTCTTCGGACACTGAATTGAGGGCCAATCTGACCATCTCTGTGGCCTGAGGCGCTGATCCTACAGCTGGCACTGATCTCGGTTCTCTTGAAGTCTAACTAGGAACGGATCAATGCGCTCACTCTTCTGCGTTCTGGTAGTCCGTATCTTCTCCTCCAGATACATATTCCGCTGCTCGAAAGATCGTTGATATAGCTTCTCCAAGGCATGCCACATTTCTCTAGTTGTCGCTTTGCTAACTATGTGACACATGACATGATCCCTCACTTTGTCGAGGATCAGGCACTTTGCCTTAGTATATTCTTCTTGTATTCCTTCAGAGGATCTGCATCTACTAGAACAACCACCACACCTTCGATGAAGAGTTTGAGATCATGCTCATCAAGCGGGCATTTGATCCTTGCCTACCAGGTCACATAGTTGGAGGCTCCCTCCAACCGATCTTGATCTCTCAGTCCACTTGCTACCATCTCTGCCGACTGAAAAAAGATGTCGAACCAACTCCTTCTCTCTTCTCTACGCAGCTCTGGCCTGCCCTACGCACTCCCTGCTGGAGATGGTAAATCTGCCACCTGATATTGTTGCTCAGATCTAGAAAAATAGAATTCTCCAAGGAAGAAAATTCCCTCTAAGTGTCTCCAGATCTCTTTTCTGACACTTTCTACACCAGCAATCACTGCTACATAGAAACCTGCGTCCCTCCAACTATTGATCTGTGCGGATCTGCTGTGTTGCTCCCTCTACCTCTGGCAAACTGCAAACTGGAAAAATCCTACCTCTCTGTCGGCTCACTCAGAGAGAGATTTTCCTTGCTGATCTATCCCTTCTGGCTTTGATTGTGCACTTCACTGGGAAACCGATCTGTTGCTTACGTAACTCTTTGATCCTCGGTTTTTGCTACAACACTAGATCTGTTGGATCTGCTCTCTTGCTCCTCCTGCACCGAGCTACACAAGCTTTGATACCATGTGAAAATTCGTATTACCGAGAGTCCTATTGCAGCAACTGATGGAAAGCCTTCTATTTGTTATTTACTTAACAAATTATTTACTGTGTTCTACAAGTAAATATCGAAGTCCATTCACTATAGCCTTCACAATAAAATTGCAGAAGAAAAACAAGTGCAGAAACAAGATCTGAGCATTAGAAAATTATAGACACATTTGACACCATTGTTTTTGGACTAATGTCCTCAGAAAAACCCAATGTGGAAAAAATAGTGCAACAATTGAGGGTTTATATATTATGCAGTCATTTTTATTAATTCTGTTAAACACACACATGGTGTATGAGGAAAGATAAACACACACATAGAAAGATAGGCATTCGTTGCTTTTCTATTACACATAGATGTACATTTATATTACATTAATGTGACTCTTGGATTCATCTTCCAAGGTCACTTGGACTTCTTTGTGACTCTTCGCCTTCCACACCTACCCATAGAGGATTAGGTGTTCAATGTTCCCCCCCTTAATCCGAAGGGGTATGTGTGAATCCAAGAAGAGAGTTGTAATACAAATCTGAAAAATATGCATGGCAGCACTTAGGCTGAATCAACTGTCTGAAATGTTGTCATAGAGAGGTGGTTTAAGGATGACCACCAACACTGGAACGCAATGCTTATAGCAGTTCATCGGAACTCTTCCAAAACTGGCAAGAAGTTAAGGGCTTCTACTAGAGGAATTGTCCCTCATATTTGAAAAGGGAGACCTTCAACCTAAAAGAAGGGAAGTCTACAACCTGTGATGGTTTAAGGATGACCACCAACACTGGAATGCTTAATGCATTTCCTAGAACTCTTCCAAAGTTGGCAAGAAGTTGAAGTCTTCTGCTAGAGGAAGTGTTCTGAAAGAGGAAGAATATCAAACATGAATGGTTTAAGGTTGTCCATCAACCAAAGGCATGCTCATGGGCATCCGTGTCTCTGGCGACAACTCTGAATTTGGAATGACGAATTGTGGCTCAGGCTCGCTTGAACTGCTGTGTATCGGGCTACAACTCTGAATATGCAATGACAGGTTGTGGCTCAGGCTTGCTTGATCTGACCTTGTAGATGACTACCATTTCCCCCCCTGTCAGGTACAAGGTGAGATGATGGCGAAAACTCAACTACAAGTTTCTTCAATATTCGAGAACAAGTTCTGACATGTGACTTAAACATCTTCTTAGCTGTTGATGCCCATTGCCAAGAAGTGATCCATCCAAGATGAATCTTTGTTCTTGCAGGAGGCTTGTTTCTAAAGCATTTGTGTGAAGAATGAGTGTGTCGACCACAGTGCTTGCATGGGTGAAGATCAAAACAGTGATCTTTCATATGGCAACTCGATCACAGTGTTGGCATTTTACAATTTGTTGTGTCTGTTGTGGAAGAGGAGCAGAATCTGGAACAGCTACAGGTGAACTGACATGAAGAAATCTGGCACTCTGAAATTTGATGGGCTTGGAGTAGTCCGGAATATGAAAGGACAAATCCTTGTCATATCCAAGACCAGTTCTGTGCTTGTTATGGACAAGCTCTTCCCAAGGTCTGATGATGGGCTTGGGAAGTGCAGACTCAATTGCTGCATTTGTATGTAAATCTGCTCTTGTACAAGAAACTAAATGTGAATCGTCTGCAGCTTTATATTCTTGTTGCTGATGAGAGTCCTTTTCAATTTTCTGAACAGAAACAGGTTTAGAATGATGACTCTTTTGCTGAAGTTCATCTTGCTGAAGCTGAGACTCCAACTGTAAAAACTTAATCTTGTCTTGTGCATCTTACAAACAAGTTTGGATATTAAAAAGAGCATTCTTGCTCATTTTTACCATATCATGAACACTGGAATGAATGAGGTTATTCAAGAACTCTAATGCATCATTGATTTTAGCCATTTTTGTCAACAACTCAGGCTTCAAGAAGTAAAGGGTGTCGGCTTCAACCGACAATGCACCCGTTTACAATGTGATTCAACTTACTTTCAAAAATACAAATGACTTCAAAGACCCTTTTCTTTCATGAACTTCCAATTATGGAATTCCCAAAGAACAAACTCTGCTACTCAAATTATGGAGGACCTCAAGGTGTAAACTTGGACGTCTGATCAGCAAGCAACAATGACTCACATCATAGAAGTGTTCAACAATTTCTCAACAACTCAAAGTTATACTTCAAACAATGATTGCAACTATGAACTAAGAAGCAATGCAATGTCACTGCAAATATTTTGTAAATGTGCAGCAAAAACCACTGTGCAATAACCCTTTAAGGCAGATGATTTATCTCTTCTTCAAAGAACTGTTTTACACCAACAACTCTAATTCAACAAAAAGATATTCACAAGCTTGGATGCTTCACTATCGATGAGTAGATAGTCTTGAGCTTGATATATTACCTCACAATAAAGAGGAAGGAAAATTCAAAAAAATCTTTGTGGCAAAACTATAAGTGAATTTATGATGCCACTGCTGTTTTGAAAATAATGACCAATTTTCAACATTTGCCTTCACATTGTCATTCTCTTTGAGAGAGTCACCCTTCTATATATGCCACAAATCTTGGTCATTTTTTATAACATATAACACAAACTTCATTTTCCACTATGTAGACAATCCATCTATCTATTTACCATCTCCTCTCTCTCTTCTTCTTCTGTTGTTTCTTCTTCCCTTTTTTCTTTTTTTTTTAATAGAAAAAAAAATTAGGGAAAAGCAGAGGTATTATCTGGGGGAGGATTTAACTGAGGGAGGTTTTAACTGGGGAAGGATTTAACTGAGGGAGGTTTTAACTGGGGGAGGTTTTAACTGTAAAAAAAAATTTAAAACTAAAAGGCCGAAAATAATAAAAACACAGAGAATCTACGTGGGAGGGGAAAGGACGGGAGGGAGGCCGAGAGCTGGGTGGCATAGTGTGATGGGAGAGGGTCGTGGGATGGGCAGGTGTGAGAGGGATCGGGGGAGGGGTGAGGGCGGAGAGGAAGGCCGTGAGGAAGGCCGAGGGAGGGGAGCGAAGGGAGTGATGGGGTGGGCTGTAGGTGGGAGGGGGCGAGGGGAGGGAGGGAGGGTCGCCGTGAGAGGGGTTGGGGAGGGAGATGGGGAGTCGTGAGGTGTGAGGGGGATCGAGCGCTGTGAGGTGAGGTTTGGGAGGGGCGAGGGGTGAGGGATGAGGGGTCAGGTGAGGCCGCGGGTAGGGAGGGTCGTGAGCCAAGGGGTGAAGGGGCACGAATGAGTGCAGGTGAGGGGTCGAGTGAGGGCGCGGGTAGGGAGGGCCGAGGGTTGAGAAGTGAGATGGGATGGGAGGCTCGTGAGGGGAGGTAGCGCAGGTGGGATGGGAAGGCCGTGAGTGTGAGAGCTTGTGAGGGGAGTTGAGCAGAGAGAGATGGGTGAGGGCTGGGGGTGAGGGTAAGGCCGAGGGCAATTGAGGGTAGAGGCCGAGGGCCGAGTGCTCAGAATTTTTTTTTTTTTTTTTTAATTTTTTTTATCTTTTTTTTTTTTGTAAGAGTAAAATATATAGCAGAGAACTGGAGAAACAATAGTATTTGTAGAATTGTTTCACATTAACAGAAATTTGCAGAAATTTGCAGAATTGTCAGTAAAAACTCAGAATTTTTTCAGAGACCCACTTTAAACAGTAGCAGACAATATTTTCCAGCAGCTCTCCAATGTGCAGAAATAAAAGTAGGCAGAAATTGCATTAAAAATTTCAGAATTTTTTCAGAATGCAGAATGGAGGGAGCAGTAAAAACTGAATGCAGTAGGGAGCAGTGAGAGAAAACCTGTAGACTTCTGAATGAACCCAACATGATAATTCCTGAATGCTGCAAAAATTGATTCTTGAATGCTGCAGAAAATTTCTGAATGCTGCAAAAATGACCAGAATTTTTGCAGATTTACACAGGCCACAAAAACAAATGGCTCACACAATGTTGAGCTAGTTATGAACGTATCAGCTTTGATACCATGTTAAATATACACATGGTGTATGAGGAAAGATAAACACACACATAGAAAGATAGGCATTCGTTGCTTCTCTGTTACACATAGATGTACATTTATATTACATTAATGTGACTCTTGGATTCATCTTCCAAGGTCACTTGGACTCCTTTGTGACTCTTCGCCTTCCACACCTACCCATAGAGGATTAGGTGTTCAACAAATACAAACTGGATGCCTTAATGGCTATACTCAGAGAATTTGACTGACAAAGAGTTAGTGAGAAAAACCTCACACTGACATTGGAAGCTGAAACTGGCCAAAACCCTCGACTGGCAAGCACTCCACAGCCTCTGTGCAGTCTCTGTGTCACTCTTTGTGGGGACTCCATGGCTTCTGCGTGCTGGCTCTTCTGCTGGCTGGATCTAACCCTCTGGCCCTTTTCGGTCTCACACCCTGGCTTTCCGGCACTAGATCAGACTGATCCTCAACTGAATCATGGACTTCCTCTGGACTACTGCGTTGCCTTTGCTAGCTCTACGCATGCTTTGCGTAGCTGCTATGATGCCTCTACTGATAATGCTCTCTGTCTTCTCTGCCATGTATTCTTCGGCTTAGGAAAATCCCCAACTGGGAATTATCTCTACCCCTCTCTGCGAGAATCCTCTCGATCGATCTTCTCCTTGAGCACTACTCACTAAAGAATTTCGATCTCTCGATTCTTTCTCTGACTCTGTGTATTTTCTAAATAACCCTTCAAGTCCTTATAATCTTCTCGTTGAAACTTCAATGGCCGAGATTAGATCTCTAATCAATGGCTAAGATTAACTTTTGACTTGATCTCTGCCTTTTCTAGAACATTCACACTCTGTTTTATTAATACCTTTTAATTATTTTATTTTCCTAAGTTTAGACTTAGGGTCCCTTTAAAAATAATTATTCACTTTTAATAAAACACATTCTGAGTGGAATTTTCACAAACGATTTCTAGGTTCTCTGGAGTACATGTGCCTAATCCTCCCTGCCAATTTTGAGACTTAAAGCACATCTGATGCTACCCAAATCAACAATTAGTCCGAAAACAACGGTGTCATATGTGTGTTTGTTTTCTTCTTGCTCAGTTCTTGTTTCCACATATTATTTTTGTAGTGAAGGTTGCAGTGTGATGTATTTAGTGTTTGTCGTAGAGAAACTGCAAATAAATTATTATTGATTAACAATTAGGTGAATATTTTCCAGATGCTGCAATAGGATTCCAATTTTAGGAATTTTCACATGTGAGAGCCCAATGTTCATATATATGAGAGTGTGGGAGCCAATCCCAAAGAAAAATGGTCAGAATCCCAAGGAAAATGGGTGACAATCCCAAGCCAAGCCATGCAATTCGAATTTCCCAAGTGGCAAGTCGAATTCCTCTAGAGAGGCCCACACAATCCTTGAGGAAGAGAACTTGTTGAGGTGGAAGGGACATGTGTATGTGAGAGTGGAGTGGTAGGAGACCACTCTCCACTCATCTCTTGTGGAACTCCAAGTCAAAGCCCACCAATTAGTGAATCATCTCCTTAACTCGAACTATCCTCTTAAAAAATGTGACTTGCCTTGTGTAACTCGTGGTCCCCTCCAATAGAATTTGTTTTCCCTTTATTGTCACATGTGTCTCTTTGATTCTTGGTCCACATCACTTTCTAACTTGACTTTTACTCGATGATTTTCCACCTCATTTCCACATCATTCAACATGTGTTGATATTTATTTTCTACAATTTATTTAATTGCTAGCTCAATTTATTGCCACATTTTCCACAAAACTTAGGAAAAGTGGGTTTTGAGGGTCTAGAACTTATTTTTTACCCCTCTAAGTGTGTTTTAGTAGAAATTTGAGGATGAGAGGTGTAATTTTGAGCACAGATATCTTATACAACTTCTCTAGACATCACTTATTACATTTTACAATCATAATTATTAAAATTTCTGCCCTGCGGGAAATTTTAAAAATTAAAAAGCTAATCCCTAGACCTAATCAAATTTTGCAAAATTTTACAAGTGATCTAGTATGATAATATACAATGACTCTATACACTAGGACTCACCCAAGGCCTTGCCATCAAGCCGCACTCCGACTTTGGACTTATGCTTGGAGGAAAAAACTCAATTAATTATTAAATGCTAGATAGTACCTAATAATTAACCAAGTAAAAAAAACCTCTTAGAGTAAACTCGTTTGATGACAATGTCCCAAGTTACCTAGGCCTGTTATATGACTCAATTCATCACACTAACATCACTTTACAACATCCCTGTAGGGCTTGCGAAATCTGAGGATAATACAAAAGAAGATGAGAAGAAGAATATAGAGTTAAAAAACTCTAGTGATATATGAACTCTGATGGTACATGAAATCTCTGGCATATCCTCAAGCATAGAGTCTTCAAAAAAAAAATTAGTTGCAACTTCACTGATCACCAAGTGGCAAAGATACAAGAATATGATATAGATATTCGTCCTAAAAAGATCATCAAGGGTCAAGGTTTGGTTGAGATGTTGACCGAAAGTAATAGTGAGGATATCCAAGAAGGAGAGAAGGAGCAAGTGTGCGCCACCACCATTGAACTTGAGAATGATGAATGGAATTCCGACATCATCTATTACTTGCACTATTTATCCGCCCCTCCTCACCTGGTTGACCACAAAAGAAGGGCTCTTTGATTGAAGGTAGCCAAATATTGCTTGACTCAAGAAGGCCTCAGTTGGATAAGCCCTGATGGAGTGATCCTCTGATGTGTAAGTAAAGAAGAATCCAAAAAGTATAATAAGAGAATTCCATGCCAGATTTTGTGGAGGACATTATACCGCCAGAACAACCATACACAAAATTTTAAGGGCAGGGTATTATTGGCCATCCATCTTTGTTGATACCTTGAATTTTGTCAAGCGATGCCAACCATACCAATTGTTCGCTGGAAAGCAACAATTTGCCGCTATGCCCCTAAAGAATGTCGTTGTGGATACTCCCTTCCAGCAATGGGGTCTCGATTTCATTGGCGAATTCAAGGATAACTCGAGCAATTGGCATAAATGGATCCTCACTGCCACCGATTACTTCACCAAGTGGATAGAGGCAATACCTACCAAGAAAGCCAACTGATCAAGTGGTCATGGATTTCCTTGAGGAAAGAATTATTACCAGATTTGGTGTCCCCGCCAAGACTGCGATTGATAATGCAAAAGCATTTGATTTTATGGCCTTGGCATCCTTTTGTAATAAAAACGGAATAGTATTGTCACACTCCTCTAACTATAACCATAAAGGAAATGGTCAAGTTGAGTCAAGTAATAAAAATCTCATAAAAATAATCAAGGGAATGGTTGGTGAAAACAAATGAATTGGGATAGAAAAATCAGGTATGCTTTGTGGGTCGACCGTACCATCGCAAAGGCATCAACTGGGTATAACCCGTTTCAATTGGTTTACGGTGCTGAAGCTAAGTTGCCTATCCAACTCCTGTTGCTTGCCCTTGAATGCCTAAAGGCCTTTCCTGATCAACAGGATGCCATTCAAGCTCGAATTGATCAACTTATTGAGGCTAATGAGAATAGAAGGAAAGCCCTTGACTAGCTTGGCCGCAGCCATGAGAAAATGAAAACTGCTTTCAATAAACATCTCAAGAGTAAAGTCTTTCAACTGGGAAGCCTGGTTCTCTTATGGGATAAAAGGAGAGAGAAGCCTGGTATGCCCAAGAAATTGGACAATCTATGAGCAGGTCCTTATAGGATATTTGATATAGATAGTATAAATTCCTAGCATTTAGAAACTCTTGATGGAGAGTCCATCCCCCTCCATGTGAATGGGCAGCTCCTCAAAAAGTACTTCCTCGAAGGTACTTTACACTGTATTATATGCATGTTAGAGCAAGGATGCATTGCATCATGCAAGTTGATTTTAGCATTAGATCTAACCTCATATTATATTATCATGGAGATTAGGTGAATTTAGATTAAAATTGCCGTTTAGATTAAATTTTATTTCCTGTTGATTTTCAGACTAACAAAAGCAAGGGCAATCAAAGGACGTCGTGAAAACATGCTGCCCTGTGTGCTTAATCTTTGATGTGCAGGTAACCAGTCTACGATCCCAAGAGATTGTTGGTGTTCTCATGACCTCCCTAGAAGGCAAAACAAATCCCTAGAACTACTACGGAGAAGTCTGCACTATGAGTAGCTTTGTGAAAATGTAAGAGGACTAAAATAGCTGACTAGCACCCCAGGGTTCAGAAACCATCAGAATGTGGGAATATAATGTGAATCCTTGAAAATGTGTCTGGCGATATGGCTAAAAACATAGAAAAACAAGTTATGGGTGAACATGTGAATGTATTCATACTTTTACAGAAAAGCTTGTGAACTCAATTAGATATTTATGGCCATAAGATTACTAGAATGTTTAGTGCTAGCCTATGGATTTTTTTCTGTATTCTTAATAGCTGTGTTTATCATGAATTTGTTACAAGGAATGCAATTTCTTTCATTATTAAACAACAGAGAGACAATTTGTAGGTAACAAAGGCAACAATTTGTTGTGTAAAGATTCTAATCGCCACATGGGATATATTCCTGTATAAAGCCATACACCATCTCAATTTGACTCGCCTGTCTATTAATTGTTTCTGATTCTATGTGGCTCCTTGCTTACGTATGTGTCATCTATTCACATGTACACACATTAAGAAAGTATTAACAAACGTTTTTATATCTGTTTTTACATGAAATATCCTGTTGTAATTAGCATTCATCATTTAAATCACTTCACAATTCCTACTCAAGCGTGATGGTAATATTCAAGCTTGTTGACACAGCTTTTTGAAACTACATTTTTCTTTGGTGATTGAAATGATGATGATCATTTGATTTTTTATGAACTTGAAGTTGTTTATGCTTTTGAATGCATTGATGAGTCACATTGTTGTGGCATATTAAAGAGACTCCTCTTCTATTTGTTACTATTTAGATTTTCACCAAAAAAAATTGCTTCTTTATGTTTTATATCCACCTTTTTGACATTTTCGACAACATTAGATATGCAACTAATTCATTTCTGGTCTTATGTGCAGAGTGAAAAGAAAGAGCTTGGGGAGCTGACACCTTATGCTTTGCCCTCAACCTAATCAGGGGTTGGTTAAGGCATGTAATGATTCAATGTCCTATACCAAGTGAAGAAGGAATGAATGGACAATGAGGTTGAGAGAATGAGAACACCAACTAGTGTTCAAGTTCTCGTTTCAGAATGCAATAGCTCTAATACTGTGTTATGCAACATTTGGATAGTTTTCTATAATCTTGAAACGTATGTGATATTTTAAACTGGGATTCTTAATCCAGTAGAAAAATTGCCAGTAGGCACATCATCCTTTCTGTCGTACATCAATGTACATATGTATAGCCTTCCCATAAATCAATGTACATATCTGTAACCCAACTGTAATGAGTATATCCTAGATGGGCTCAAGGTGTTCAGAAAAATCAGATTTTATTCATACTTGATGAAATCTATTTCTGATTCAAACAATATGTTTTTTTCTTCATTTGTATAGAATTATTGGAAAGCAGGGTTGCTCATAAATGGTAAAGAAATATAGTACAAAATTTTAGCTTGGGCATTGAGGCTTTAACCCAGTGATAGAAGATTTCAACAATATCTCAGTTTGGGTCAAACTCCCAAATCATTTAATTATGCTTTAGGGTGATGAGGTATTTAATTCCATTGGAGATCACTTGCTTTAGGGTGATGATGTATTTAATTCCATTGGAGATCACTTGGGAAAGTAAGACTAAAATGCTAATTTTGTCTCTCAAACCCACCACACATTTGTTAAATTAGACACAGAATACCACGTTACCAAATTCTAATTAGAGTAACAGGTTGCCCTGATATATGATTTGGATTCGAAGGATTCCTTTGCTGTGTTGACATTAGAACATCCTTAACATTGGTGGGTCGCCGGCTACTTACGACATCATCCACGAGGGTCTCCAAACCTGTGAGGAGTCCATTTTGATCCCTTATGTGTAGTGTTATTGTGTTTCAGCATGAATCTTCAACTAGATAAAACACTGTATGTGCTTATTTTTAATTAATGAAAGAGTCAGACAAGAATTGAATGAGGCACATGAACTTACAAAGACCATGATGCTATGAGGGGGAATAGTGAGGGTTCACCTTGTAAAAAAATTCCAAAACATCCTTCCCAAAACAATTTGATAAATGTCCCATTCATTTTCCTCTTGCCCAGAACGTTAAATGAAGATGGTGAGTTGTTTGAAGTGTCTCTTCCCAACAATTATTGAGCTGAGATGATAGCTGAGAAAGTCCTCTTGGCAGCAAAGTAAGAGGCATGGCCTATGTACAATCTAGGATTTTTTGGATGACCAGGAGTGTATAGGAAAGAATAAATCATGTTCTAGGAGAGACATGCACAAGTGAATAGAGACAGTAGTGAATGTTGCATGCAGAAAGAAAAATAGAGAGAAGGGACACAATAAGGGTTGCAGAGTTGAACCGAAATATAAACAAATTTGAGCTACAAATTAGTGCAGGAAGCCTCTTTCTCTTCTGGAACTCAGGACAATGATTTGAGGCCTTGTTGGGTGCATTGGAAGCATTGAACATTCCCTAAGGAATTGTGGAGCGGCAAAGGGGAAGCTTGCCTTTGTGCTATGTTGAGCTTGCAAGAGGGACCACTAAGAATTCGTGGGAGTCTTAGCAGCTTGTAAGGAGTTTTCCCTATTAAGATTACCTTCGAAGAGTAACCACTTTTACCAAGATTTGCTAAGAGTCATCCAAGTTCACCATGGTGGTACCATAGTTTGGTTAGGGGTGGCTAGTAATGGGTTTTTTAATCACCTTCTAATTTCTTAGTAGATTAATGAGAAACTGTACATTTAATTATCAACTTGGTGTTTGTTTGGAATTTGCAAACTGTCGTGAACCATATAGGTTAATACAATCTATCAAGTGCTAATGAAGTTGCGGTACTAATTAAATGATTATAGAATTTTGGTGCTAATGATCTTTATCAAGCCACCAACTAAAACTAACCACACACATACTGAAAGGAATTGAAAAGATTCAAACACTTGTTAGAATTGAAATGCTAACTACTGTCGTAGATTTGAAACACACTTCGAGAAGTAGTGGGTGGCTTGTGACGACCTCTGGTTTCAACTACATGTGAGGATCGTAAGGAAACACACTTGCAGAAAAGGAAACAAACAAGGAGAGAAGCAGTGGATGGCTCGTAATGACCCCTACTCTCAGGAATGACGAGGGAATCTCTAGGGTATATAATGAGGAATGTGGAATCCTTAAATTTTTTAGGCCCTACTTCGGCGAAAGAAGGCACTAGCTCATGTCGTGATCCAACAAATGGTAACAAACTATATGGCAAAGGTAACTGTTGAGGTTCGTAGTGTGTGAATTGGTCTATGGTGACATCTTTCCAATATGGGGAAAGCTCAATGGTATAGAAGAGTAGGGAGGCTACAACCTTCATGGCATAGATGTAGCGATGTCCAAAATGAATATTGTAATCTAGGGGGGCATTGAGAACCTCAATGTCAATAAGAAATATTTTCCCTACAAATTCCATAGGTATGTTTTGAAATAGGATATTCGGATGCAAGGGGTGACCATCATATGCCCTTAGTGTGATGGGCGAGGTGACAAGTTTGGGGGATCCAAGTTTCTACCACATAGTTTTAGACATGAAGCATGTGCATGCACCTTCACCATTGATGCAATGATGAATAGTGATGTTGCAAATGGTGACAAGAATCTGAAAGGTGACCAAAGATGGAAGTTGTGGTTTTGAATTATCTAGATCAAATGTGATTAGACGTGAGTCAGAAGGATCAATTGCTCCTAAGGATAAGAGCAATGCCTTTCATTGTGTAGGAGATGTTTGAAGAACCTCCAATGGTAACATGGTAGCTGGGGATTGAGCTAGGTCATCGATGATGCTGTAATTGTGTGATTCTTTTGAGTTATGGGAGGTGTGCCTTAATGGTCCTTTAGTCAATCTTGAATTTGGATCAATTGTGGGTTGCAAGATCATCAAGGGTGCGATGGAAGTAGATGCATATCGTTGATCAATGAGGGAATGGGTTCATGAGGTGGGACATAATCACAATGTCGAGTTTGTTGTAATATATATGCAAAGTTCTTGCATATGTCGCAATTATCAATGTCTTGAGGGTTTCTTATTGCAACGTTGTTGAAATTAGGAGCACTAGTCGCTTACTGGTTGGCTACAACCCCTTGTTGCAAGAAAGGAATTTGTAATATAACAAGTTTTTGGTTGGAACCAGGTTAGCTAGTAGGGCCATGATCGCCCATAGCCTCCTCCATCCACTTGAACTCAACAATCTGTGGAAAACGGTGTGTGTAGTGTCCATATTCACTACCTAATGTGCATGGTAAGTTAGTTTGAAGACCATTATTCTTTCCTTGTTTTTTTGAATCTTTAGGGCCCTGGCTGGAATTTTGGTTTCGATTTTGGGGGTTGGCCAACCTTGTGCATTCTAGTATTGTGGATTGGACCCCTATACCTAATTTCCCTTTGGCTTATTCTCTCCTTTCTTCTCCCCACTATTTGGTTGAAAATGGGGATTTCCTATATTGATTTGATCAAAGGTATGTTGTTGTTGGGGAAAGGAGGGTTGGGTGAAATTAATGTTTTTATGTTGGTTTGTAGGGTTAGGTTATGGTGGTCCAAGAAAGGGGAAATAAGGGTTCCTTGTGTAGGATCCCCATATGAGGATTGGGATATAGACACCCCATCAACATTGCACAAGGAAGAGTAACATGAACCCTATATGGGGGAGAGAGTGGGGGGCGTGGTGTTGATAAAAGTAGAAGGGTTTGGATGGTACCATTCGACTATGGATGTAGGTAAAAGTTGTTTCCCACCTATATAGGAAACATCAGAGATGGTCTATATAGGTTTCTTTGATAGGGTGTTCTCGAGCTGAGGATTTTATTAGGTAATGGATCCAATAAGACCATTAGCATAATTTTATTTCCTTTATTTTTATTTATTGAAAGGTTGAGAACATGGAGCATCTGAAATTACTGTGTAGAGATATTTAGATTGCACATAAATGAGAGAAACATTTTGAGCCTTTGTGATTGCTTTTTCCTCGTCTTGAAGCATAGTGGTTGTGACATGAAAAAGTGACTTGAGGAAGAATTCTAATAGAATTTCTTTGGGAACATCTATTTTGTAGATGTTTTTGCATATATGCCACTCATGGATATTGATTAAGGATATGGGTAGAATATGACTATCGAAACTCAAACAATAATTGTAGTCTTGTGTCGTGAAGAATGAGAATTTGGGAAAGTGTGAGCAATGACTTGGTCATGGATTCAAAGGTGTTATGGGATTTTTCCTTCTCATTAATGTACCATTTGGTCGAGGTACCATTTAAAGTAGGCTAAAATTTCTTGTTAGATATAGGTTGTCAATGATGGAAAACACAAAGATGGGTGCAAGCAGATTGATCAAATAGGAAAGTATTTGGATCCATTTCCAATACATAAGATCGTCTCAATAGCTCTTGGACATCACTTAGATGGATATAGCTTAGAAAGAGCTTTCCAATGGTATATGAAATTCTATAAATGGCCTCCTGGATCAAAAGATATGGCCAGTCAAATAGCAAAAACAAAAGCCCAAGTTGCAGAGCTAAACTTGGTGTTTTTCCAAATTGGTGGAATGTTTGGTGGTTGGGCTAAGTTGGTGAAGCAGAGCGACTGTTAAACAATGGGCAACTTTGTTGGTGGATGCACGCCACATGTCCCCTCCAACCCATCAGAGAAATTGCACAAGCCCAGGTGCACCGAAGGTAAAATGACAGGGTGGGTTCACGATTGGCTATATTTCCAAACCACTAATCAAAAGATCGACGATCCTTATTAATAGCAAACACCCTCCCCCCTGTACCACCAAACCAGACAAGGGGGGTCTACAAAAAACCATTGGCGGTAAACAGTTTAGTGATGTGGCAGAAGCGTGGAAGTCACGTGGCAGGTAAAGTGAGTTATGATTGGCGTGCAGAGGAGCCCATTAGAGACGTCACCCAGAAAGGCTTGTCCCCAGAAATTTTCAAATGGAGCGCAAGGCCAAATGTTTGGGGATAGGGATCTCAGAGGATGTTAGTAGCAAACACAATTTTTTTCGACGCAAGTTATTCAGCGGGTGACCCAATAGGCCACGTAACCCTAGAAGTCCTTGAATCCCCATGAATTCTCTAAGGTGTGCAGGTTAAAACATCTAGGGAAATAGTCCCGGGGTGAGGTGGCAAGAAGAGTCGGTGCAAGTATGCGTTGATTGGTTCATGTCATTGCAACGAAGCACCTCACGGAGTACAATCACCTTGGAAGGCTTATCGCCGTAATTTTTGAGGGAAGGTACAACTTAGACCTCTGGGGATGGGGAGCGGGCAAGACGTGGCCGAGTGACGAGGCAGAGTAGAAGGACATGGCGAGCTTTGATTGGGGCATGTCAACAAAGTGAGGGGACCACACTTCGCACATCATCCAAAAAGGATTCTTTCAGGAAGATTCGAAGGCAGGTGCGAGTCCAAGCCTTCGAGATGACGTGGTGTTGAGAGGATATGAATAATATGACATATGGTGTGATTGTATTGCCTTTCAGAGGTGACGTAGAGCCATGGTGGAGCCATGATGGCATGATGATGTCAACATCACGTGGCACCAATGAGGGTGTGACACATGGCATGCAAATTTGGCATTTTCAAGGTAACTATGTGGGCCGAAAATGGGTGACATGTGTCACCACTCAAAAAGTGACACATGGCATCCCTACAGAGGTGGTATACAGGTTGGAAATGACACCTAACCTTGAAGGAATGATCTTTGATGTTTACAAGGGTACACAAGTAGAAAGTTCTACGGAAATAGTTTCGAGACATGGTGGCATACAGGTGGCAAAGATAGATCGCCTTGGATTTTTTGTGATTGGTTCATGTGTGCGACATGTGGTCCCATAGGGACATGTCACTTCAGACCTCGAAAAGCCAGGGACCCCAAAGGTTTCTAAGTGATTCACGTGAGTTTTCTTTGGGATAATGAGGCGTCATGACATGGAGTACATGTGGCACACAAATGGAGCGATAGACAATTCAGAGGTGTGAAAATGGATTGAGAAGCAGTCCCATCAGGACACATAATCTCAGAGGATTAACCCTGACATTTTTGGAAATGTGCTCATTGATTTTTTCTCAAGGAAATAGAGTCGGGGCTAAGCTTGGCACGAGGACACGGTTATGTGTGGGCAAATAGACCAAGGGCCAATGAAATGTGTAATGCGATTTGTTAAGCCCCTTGGGCTATAGTGCACAGGGGCCCAACAATGGTTATATGCATAGTTTTTGTGCAAGGTCTTCGTGCTTGAACAAAGTTCCTTCGAGCGTAAGTTCAAACATATGAACGTGTCGACAGCTTTTGGCATTTTGCGCAATATTTGGTATTTTGGGTTATATGTGACATTGTGGTGCTAAACTAGAAATCCTAGTTAAAGTGCATGAAAGAGTTAGCAACATATTCAGTAGTGTGGACATATTTAGTAGTTTATTTGGCAGTTTGGCGAAATTTGGTATGCAACAAAATTTAGAAAATCATTGTTAAGCCCAAATATTTTCCAGAATTACAAAATTGGCAGTGTAACTCAAAGTTTCACTTAGAGACATAAGATCAAAGTTTCAAGACTAATTGAACACAGCTAGAAGACTTGATAGAAATGGAAATAAGAATTTATGCATGAAAAAGAACTGAAGATAACTAGCGTTTATATTTAAAAATATCAGCTCTAATTATATATAAGCATAATTGAATTTGCAGATCATAGATTGCTTGCTATTGGTGCTGGTGTTTTGTGTGTTGATCAGAGTGTGAAAATTTCAAATTTGAAATACTACTACAATGATAGATTTATTTCACCTACTTATTTATGATAAGTTATTTACGAATTTCTTTTAGTAAATTCTGAAATAAATACAACTGCAATAATCACTTAACCATAAGCAAAGAATAGAACAGAATACATATAACGCAATAGAAAAAATCACATGTACACAGTTATTTTTGGACAATTTTCCCCGGAAAAACCCAATGCGGGAAATTCGGTGCAACAAATGAGGGTTTGTATTATTCAACAATGAATATCTTTTACAATATGTAGATGAGCAAATTTCTTAAGAATACACCTGAGATAAATTCTCTGAATCATCCTGGAGAATTTTTAAAACACCCGGAAGACACCCTAGCTTCCTCTGCGTCACTCTACGTGATCTTTTGTGCAGTCCCTACGCTGGACTTCATCACTCTGCATGGGCACTCAGTGCTGCTACTCAGCGCTGGCCTTTGTGGCCCTCTGCGTCCTCCTATTGCCCTTCTCTATCACTGCTTACTTCCCCTTCCTTCTTTTGCTTGTCCAACTCTGCCCTGCAACTCACCCTCTAAAATCGAATTCTATTCCTTTAGAATCGATTTCCTTCAGGTACTGAGTATGTGCTCGGATTACTTTCCAAATGACCCTCAAGCCTTCTCTTATAATCTTCTCATTGATGAATCAATGACCTAGATTAGATCTTTAATCAATGGCTAAGATTAAAACATGACTTGATCTTCATTCTCTTGAAGATTCTTAGTCTGTTTTATTAATACCCTTTAATTATTTAATTTCCCCAAGTTTAGACTTGGGGTCCTCATTAAAATAATTAATTATTTTAATAAAACACGAATCAAGTGGAATTTCTACAAACGATTTATGGATTCTTTGGAATATTGATGTCTAAGCCTCCTCACAAAATTTGAGACTTGGAACACATTCCAATGCTACAAAAATAAACACTCCCTCTTAACGAGGAAAATGTTCTAGCAAAATGCCAACTGCATCTACTCTGACCTGATGCATCTATTGCATTGTTGATGTCTCGGTTGATGCCCCTCATTTTTTGTGTTGTTTCCCTCTATACTGTTGCCCATGACACCATATTTTTCAGTGCCTCATCTGTACTACAGATCCCTCTGAATTTCGAGCCTATCCATTCCTCCTACTAGAATGGATTCTTGACCATCCCCATATTTTCTCTGAAGTAAGCAAACTTAGTCTTACCCAGAGCTTTCATGAGGATATATGCCACCTTCTCTCCTGTAGGAATGTACTTCAATTGTACAACTCCCCGTTGGACATAGTCTGATCATGAAACATAGGATTTTCAGTGAGGTTGATGCAACTCTGATTATCACACAAAATGTTGGTCGCTTCCATCTTTTTCTTGAGTAAGTTCATGAGAAAATTACGAAGCCAAATGGACTCAGACGAAGTTGTGCTAGCTACCATATATTCAGCCTTGGCTGAGCTCAGCGCCACAAACTTCTGTTTCCTACTGCACTAAGAAATCATTCATGATCCGACACTGAAGCAATACCCATTAGTACTCTTCCGATCTACTGAACTTCTAGCCCAGTCTGCGTCAGTGAACTCGCTAAACTGGATGTCATTTCCCTTCGTGTACCTCAATCCAAACTCGACTGTCCCCCTCATGTACCTGAGAACATGTTTGGCTGTTGCCCAGTGAGCCCTCCTTGGTTCTACCATGAATTGACTGAGAGTATTCACGGCATAACATATGTTTGGTCTAGTATTGATTAGGTACATCAATGATCCTATGAGTTTCCTATACAAGGTAGGATTAGCCTCATCATCCTCAAACGTGTCAATATTCTTCCAGTTTGTGATCATTGGTGTAGCCATGGATCTACAGTACTCCATTTGAAATCTCTTCAGAATCTTTGCAGTATATCTTCCTTGCCCAAGGAAGATTTCTCCCTTCTACTACCAAACTTCCAAACCCAAAAAATAATGCATCTGCCCTAGATCCTTCATATCGAATTCTGTAGCTAGATTTTCCTTGTAGACTTTGATAAGCCTAGATGATCTAGTTAGAAACGGATCATCTACATATAGGTACCAATATTAGAGGCTCATCCCCTACTCTCAGATAGTAGAGATTGGGATTTGCATCACTCTTGACAAATCCCATCTTCTGCAGGTAGCTGTCAATTCGCCCATACCAAGCTCTATGGGCTTTCTTGAGTCCGTACAAGGCTTTCTTAAGCCTGCACACATGAGTTTTCTTTTCACGTGCCTTAAAGCCCTCTGGTTGTTATATGTACACTTCCTCTTCTATCACCCCATTCAAGAACGTAGTCTTGACATCCATCTAATGCATCAATTATTGTATTAATAAGTCCATCTAATGAATTTTTTATTAATTTTATTTTGGTACAACTTTTGAATTGAATTTAACTATGGTTACATGGATTGTGGTGCAAAAAGTGAATTGCAAATTCATAAATATTATTTTATTGGTTTAGCTATTATTTTATTATTTCCTTAGGAGGCCCATTTTAGACCTCAAAATTCCCCTAATGTTATGAACTATCACATTAAATACAATAAAAAATAGTTTGAAACTGCTATAACTGATCTTAACTATCTCAACTCCTGAGGACTTCGTAAGCTATCTATTACATACCCTCAAAACGTCTTATTATAATTACATCATCTTGAAAGATTACAATAACATAAAAATTAACATCCTAATCTATATGCTGAATGTGAATTGATGACGATGCTGCTACATTTCCTGGATCAGTTGATTTGCCTTTCTTTGAAGTCAAAGGTTCTTTTGGCAAATCTATTGTCCAAGCTCTGCACTTCTTCCATATTTCTACTTTTGTCTTGGGTGATTGTACCAAGTTGTGATACTCCAACCTGAAAGCAGTAATTCGGTTGTAAGATGCCCTTTCTACAAATAGAGTTTTTACCAACCACAGCAGCTGAAAATGTCTCTGAAGAAAGTTGATCACCGTTGCTCCCTTAAGAACCTAAGTCTTTTCATGTGTATTATCAACTAGTAATACTAGTAAATTTTCATAAGAATTCCATGACAACAGACTTCCTCCAAGTCCCCAACATGAAGGCGAACTTGCTCTTGTTATTTTGTCAAATAACTATCAAACTGACTCATTGCTTCTTTAATTTCCATCAACTTCCTTTCTGTAGCCTTTCTGTAATCATTCTTGACAATCATTTTATTGATCTCCACTGCATATAGGATTCTATCTTTAATCTCATTTTATTCTAACTCTTGATCTGTTTTAGAGTTAATAAAGTCAATGAATCTTTTTGCCCAAATAGCCCTATTGATTGTCTTCTGTTTATCTGCCATGACTTGTTCTTCAAATTCCTTGATGAGACTTTTCTCTTCTGCAACCACCATAAAAAAGCTCCAAATTGACTTCATTTCTGAAATGATATCATTCCAAATGATATCTTTTTTCATGTATTAAATATATGTTCCCTTTCAATTTCTCTTTGAGACTTTTGATCTCAACATTAGCATTCTGACTATCCATTTGGTATTTACTAGCTTCATTTTCTGCAGCTTGAATAATCTTTGATGCAGTCTCCAAATCTGCTTAAGCCTTTTTTCGATCACCTTTTGCCATCTGCAACTCAGTAGTCAACTGAGAAATCTGTGCTAGTGGGTCTTCATTACCTGTTTGAAAAATAAAAGTACAAGAATGATTGTCAATATGATTTTGCAGTGACAGTGCAGTTTGCTTTAACTTAGAGATTTCTTTCTCCTTTTGCATGAGTTGCTGTAGAAGCTTTTCTTTCTCGTTCTCCACTGCTGCAACCTCTGCAGCCATTGAATGCTCTCCTGTAGGCAATTTTAATTTTTTATTCAATGTAGATATCTCTGCTTCAGCACTTTGTAGAAGTCTCTGCACAACAGTCCTATCATTAGGATCCACTCCAATCTTTACTATGATTTTCTTCAGCTCCTAATTCTGAATTGTTAAAGCCCTAAAGTTGGCTTTCTCTAACTTTAACTGCTTAATTAATTTTCCAAGCAGCTTCTCTTCCTTCATTTCCATTGCATTAGTCTTTGTCAAGTCATTTACAATCAACTAACCTATTTGCATATGTAGGTTCACCTTATCCAACAATGGAATTTTCTTCACATCTACAGTCACATTTACAGTATTGAAATTGTTAGAAGAACCAATTGACATATTTGTAGGACGTGATAGGGAAATTCTGAATTGACCTTTCTCAAGATCCATGGCAGTCAAAAGTCTTGTTTGATCTGGAGAAATTTGATATTTAGCTTGGGCCTCCATGTTGGCCTTCATCTTCTAGTTCCTCTCTGCAATTTGAGCAAACATCTGTTTGATCAGAGGTACTTGTTCATGAGAGCTCTCCTTTATTCTGGGTGAAGCAGGAATGTTTTGTTCCTCTCCCAGCTGTAAAGAAAAACCAGGTTGATTATATGCAGGTTCTTCATTGAAATTTTTCCTCTTCTCAGCTCCCTGTTCCTCATCTTCTAAATCAACCACTGTTTCTTTGCTTCTTTTACTTGATTTTTCTAAAATGACAGGAGTCTGAATATTTGAACCTGTTGAACTCGTAACACCTTTACTTGCCATCTTCTCTAAATCTAGCTTGCTTCCATGCATAAACGTTGAGTACCCATTATCAACTCTTCTATTAGAAATAACACTGTGAGGGTCATAAGCCCACTTTTCCCCTGACAAAAAATGCATCTCATCTAGTATTTTAGTAACTTCTTCAAATGCCTGTATCATATTAACTATGAAAGGGCCTACAATCATGGGCAGTTTGAAAAAATGCCCCTTTTTCATGGGCACAAAGTGAATTTGATCCACATTTAGACTTTGTCTAACAAACTCCAAAGAAAATAGCATCATAAGTACAAACACTGGAAGCCTATAAGGCTCAACACTAGCTCTATAAAGTCTGATTTCGGAATGATCCTAAAAAACAAACCAATCTCCAAATTTATAGTTTGCCCCTAACTGCAAGAATTCCTAAGCTTTGGGTAAGAAACAAGGGGGAGGAACTCCATTCAAAACTTTATATGCAATTGACATGAAATAACAAGCAAAATCAAATAGTCCAGTTTCATTTTTTTCTCTTCTTACTATATCTGTCCAGAACAATACTAATTGCCTCTTCTTATTCATATCCATAATATTCAGACCCAGATGCATGAATTCCTCCACATTTTGATATAAGAACAAGTAAATAATTAATGAAAGAAATCTGAAAGAACATGTTAACGATAAGCTCATGAGTTGTGAATTGATAGCTTCTTGCCAATAGGATGGAATATATAGCACCATTCTTGGCTTCATCATCATGGCAAACATCCCCAAGACCGATTTATCCATTGTGTTGTCATCATCTTTGCCCAGAATCTTTGTAGTGCTGCTCAGTATTGGCTTAACTTTAGTATCAAAAATCTCCATAGGAAAATCTTTGCTGTCAGGTTGAAATTGCTGCGTGTTAGGCTTTAGAAAATTAATAAACTGATTAAAATCTTGACCTACAAGGTTGTCATAATACGCTACCAAAGACTCATCATAGAATTGAACATATGACTCTGACTCAAGGTAACAAAGGGCTTGGTGAATTAGCTGGGCAGCCACCTGCAAAACATTCTCTCCTGGACAATCCATCACAAAACATTTCCCAGGATACATAATAGATACCAACCAATATATGAATTCAAGAAAAATATGGGTTTTAGGGATACATGTAGACAACACTCCAGACTTTTCCATGGCATTATAAACCGAGGAAGCTTTATCATTCAAGAGAACCTGCTAGTAAAATGGAAGGTGGACCAAGGAAGAATTGGTGTCTTGGATATCCCTCTCGGTATCCATGAGAGGGATATGGCTAGGAGAACCTGACAGAGATGAGCGTTTAGCCATGATTCAAAATTATGATAATGGATGACGTACAAGGTGACCAATTCTTGATAGGGTGACAAAAAGCTGAACATGACGCAGCACAAACCAATTACAAACATCAACTTAATCGCAAATGGCTTTGGAAAGAATGAGAATTTCATTTAAATAGGTGGCGTGGGTTTAAAATTAAATTCTGACAAGACGCGCCAACAGACCATTAAGTTCACCTGACGTGGAAGACAACTGTAACCAACTCAGCACCTTACGTCACTGTAGGGGGTCTCGAGGTACGGAGAATTATTTTGGCTTGTGCCCCCACAATCAATCTCCACCGCTCATATGTGTTGCTCCCGCAGCCAACCCAGTCAACTGCGGAGGCACCCTTCATATTAATTCGTGCACTAGTAGTGCTCGTAGGTTGAGTCTTTTGTTCGGATTTCAAGAAATCATCGCATCCCACTCGATAAAATAATCGACCTTTAAACTTTACGTCGAGACCCACTTTCATAAAGTCATAAGTATTTAAACTTTTTAACTTTAATACAATGAACATAAATATTTTTATGCTAAAGTATAAAAACTTTAACACTTTAACATATTTTTAACAATTTTCTATTTTTGTATATTTTCAAAATTGAAAATAAAAGGATATTTCAAATGATCCACAACGTCTGGCTTCACCCGGGGATAATGTTTTTTCCCACGAAACACTAAGAATCTGCAGATCAGTGCCTTCACTTTAGGCATGGAGTCAAATAATGTTTGATGAAAAATATACAACGAGGAAAATCGAATATGTACAATGATGAACCTGTTATTTTCAGTGTTGGAAATAATGTTTCAAATACTGCCCATTCACAGGTAGCCCTACTGCTTCTCCATCAAGATTTTCCAACATAAAAGTGTTATTTGATCTAACTTTGTGATTTTGTAAGGGCCATACCATAGAGGATCAAATTTACCATGCTTCCCCTTCTACTCTCTTCTAGTATCCCATCTTAATACCAAATCTCCAGTTTGGAACATAATCTCCTTTGCCTTCCTGTCAAAAATGGACTTCATTTTCTCCTGATATGTGACCAAATTGTCCCTGACTTTATTTCTGCTTTCACTCAATTCTATTACTTTATTTAGACTTCTTATCAATGCATTAGGTTCCTCTTGCACTTCTTGAAGAAAAGAAATTACTGGTCTTGCTAATTGAGTGGGAAACAAAGCTTGAGTACCATATACTAACTCATAAGGGGACTTAACAGTAGATCTTCTAGTAGTCATTCTCACAGCCCAGAGAGCAAATATCAGCTTGGAGTCCCAATTCTTCTCTTTCTCATTAATTTTTTTCTTCAAGGTCTTGACTAATGTCTTGTTAGATGACTCTGTTAATCCATTTCCTTGAGGATGATATGTTGTAGAATGAGACAAGATCACATTATAAGTTTGACAACAACTTATGAATCTGACTGAGTTGAACACTTGAGCATTGTGTGTTACAATTTTCACTGGACATCCAAACCTGCTGAAAATATTCTCTTCTAGAAACTTCATTACTACCAGATCATTTTCTTTTCTAGTAGGAATTGCCTCCACCCATTTTGTAAAATAATCAGTGGCAGTCAGAATTCACTTAAACTGCCCACTCGATGGTGGATTAATTTCTCCAATAAAATCCAATCCCCATTGTCTGAAGGGTTCTTCAATAAAAACAGGGAGAAGAGGTAAAGGAGCTAACATTTTCTTTTTTGCAAACAATTGGCATTTCTGACAACTTCTAACAACTTTATACACATCAGCAAATAAAGAAGGACAATAAAAACTTGATTTAAGAATCTTACGAGTAGTCACTTTCCAACTGTAATGACCTCCACACAAACATTCATGGTACTCTTTGATAACTTATATTGATTCTCCTTCTGTCAAACATAATAATAAGACACCAACAAGATCTTTCCAATATAATTTAGCATCAATTATAACATAAGGTTGAGCTTTAAGTTTCAGGGCTCTGTACTTTGCTCTATTGATTGAAGGAGGGCAAGAGAATAAAACACAAATAGTGAATACTATCCTTATACCAGTCTGAGCAGAGAAATTTGTACTTGATTTATAACCTTGTTTTAATCTGATTAGTCTCCTCAACCACTTCATCTAATGGTGCGAGAAAATTAATTCCCAGAGTTTGGAAATTAGAATTTGTTAGCAATTTAGCTAATCCTTGTCCCTTGACTAACTTAGTAGGCTTAATGTCCAAATCATACTCTTGGATTTTGGCAATCCATTTTCCTCTTTTTCCCTCTACATCACTCTGAATCAACACATATTTTACTGTAGAATTAGGTACATATGCCACTATTTGAGAATGAAGTACATAGGTCCTGAAAGCTTTCAATTATTTAACTAAATCATATACCTTCTTCTCCAGGATGTTATATTTAAGTTCTGCATCTCTGAGGACTTTAGTGAAAAATGCTACCAGTTGCTCTTTCCCTTCTTCGTTCTTCTATAACAACACAACAACAATAGTGGAAGGTTATGCAAATGAAAAAATTTGGAAAGGCTTCAGATAATCTGGACTAATAAAAAATGGAGCTTCTTGAAGAGCCTCTTTAATTCTGGCAAAGGATTCTCTTGCATATTTGTCCCATTTTACTTCAACATTCCTTTTTAACATATCTGTTATTCTTCTGACAATCTCAGCATAATTTGGAACAAATATTCTCAGAAAATTAATTTTCCTTAGAAATCTTTGGATATATTTTTTACTTCTAGGCAATGGAATTGTTTATATGGCCTCAACTCTTGCTAGATAAATTTTCACTCCTTGGTTTGAAACTATATGTCTCAAAAACTTACCTTCTTCTAAAGCAAATAAGGATTTCTTAGGATTCAATGATAACCCAAATTTTCTGCATTTCAAAAAAGTTTTCTGCAGGTGCTCCAAGTGTTCATCATCAGAGCCTGAAAAAATAGTCACATCATCCAAATATATGACTACAAATTTGTCACCCACAAAAGCTATATCCATTTCCCTCTGGAAAGTAGCTTCTGCATTCATGAGGCCGAATTGCATCCTAGCATACATGAATGTTCCCCAGGGCATGGTGAAGGTTGTTTTCTTCTACTCTTCCTTCTCAACAGCTACTTGGTTTTGCCCAGAGAAACCATCCACCATGGATAACCTATAAGCCCCAGTCACTTTATGTAGGACATAATCCATCTTTGGAAAAGGATAATTATCCTTCAAAGAAGCTCTGTTCAAGTTCCTAAAATCTACACACAATCTTATCTCTCCATTTTTCTTTCTGACTGGAACTAGATTTGAAACCCACTCTGAGTATCTAAGGGGACTATGATTTTTTCTTGTGAAAGTTTCTTTACCTCTTTTTCAATTGGGGCAAGTAACAGTGGATTAATTTGTCTGAGCTTCTGCTTGTGTGGCTTAGCCCCTTCTTTCAGTGGTATTTTATGTTGAATAATATTTAAATCATAAGTCTTCAAATCTTCATATGGCCATGCAAACACATCCATGAACTTTTTGAAAATATCTACATACCTTTCCTTATAATCCTTAGGAACTCCTCTAAATAACTTGACCATTTTGGGCTCTTGTTGAGTTCCTAAATTGCAATCCTCCATTACTCCATCTTGAGATACTTTCTTCTGGTTCACTACTACATCATTAGAATCAAACAATCTTTCAAGAGGAACCAGGCCCCTAGGAAATATATTATCCTTCAACTGAATTAACTTCTGATCACCAATTGTTTGCTTCAGGTTTCTAGGCACATTATTTTGATCATTTTGTTCACTTTCTAAATCAATTTCACTGTCTTCAAAATTCCAATCATTGTTAAGAATTGATTGATCTGCTCATCATCCTTGAAAACCTGCCAATGCTTTACATTATCAGGGATTGAAGGCCTGTCTCTCAACTCAATTTCATATCTCAGTCTTGGATTAATTGGTGGCTTAAATGTACTGGTTGCAATTGCCAGTGAATCTGCCATTCTGTTTTCTTCTCTTGGAATAAACTAAATATTAAAGGCTTCAAAATAATTTTCAATTAGGTCCCACACCTCATTTCTATAAGATCTCAATCTAGGATGCTTGGTCTGACACCAATTCTTAGTATGTCTTATTACCAATTTAGAATCACAAAAAATGGAAATAGATTGAATTCCCATTTGTTTAGCAGTTTGAAGAATCAAAATCAATGCTTCGTGCTCAACTACATTATTGGTTGACTCAAATACCAGTTTGAAAGAAAAAAGGAAAAATATTACCTTCAGCAGATATAAATATGAACCTAGCTCCTGCGCCCTCTTTAGAATATGCACCATCAAAATAACACTTCCAAATTTTATTTGAATGCAACTCCTTATGTACACTTGCTGAAGAAATTTGCTTCTGTGATTCTTCATGAAATTCTGCATCTTCATGCAGCATAAAACAAGAGAGATCCTCCTTCTTTTAACCATAAATGGGGGAATTACCTGCATCTTCCTTGGTGGTAGTTTTCATCAATCTGGTTTCTCTATACAACCTCCTATCTTCCCCATTGAAAACAGGAATGACGGCATATGTGAAATTCAATTTTAAGACACCTCCAAGCTTTGCTCCCCAAGATCTGGACAAAAACATACCAAATCTAGTCGGAATATCTGCAACTACTACATCCATCATGAGACTCTTTATTGGAAATTGGGCCAAGGAAACAACCATGTCTTTGATAAGCCCTACACACTTCACCTTTTTTTAATCAAAAGAATAGAGGTCTATATATGGCTTAGTGATTTGTAACTTTAGCTCTTTCATCACAGATAATGGCATAAGATTATGTGATACACCATAATCTAGCATACAATTATGTAGAATGGAATAATGCAAAAGTATTGATATATAAAAAGGTGGAACAAAAGAATCTACCTCTTCAACATGAGGACCGAAAGTAACCACTGGTTTTTCTTCTTGCAAATTCACAATATCACCCACCTCATCAGACTGAGATAAATTAATAAACTCTGCAATTTCTTTCATATACCCAGGTGTTTTATCCAACTCAAGAAGAGGTACTTGAATTTTAACTTTTTCTAACTCTTTGAACAAACTGAAAGTTTGGTTTGGTTTAGTCAACTTTTCAGATTCTTCTTGATTTTTGTTTGGATTTTCATGTTGCTCAGGAACAGTGACAATCTTCTCCAAAATATTAGAGCCATTAGACTTGTTTTGGGAAGCCTTAGCTTGCTGCTTCTCTTTTTCTTTTACTAGATTCATGGGCTGCTTCCCCTTGTCTGATTGTTTTACTGAATTTTTTTGTTTTGGATTCGCCATTGGAGAAGGGACTAAATCTGATTCTTTCTCTTCATCATCCTGAGTTCTCAACCTCTTTTTTTATCTTAAGTCATACTTTTTATGCAATTCTTCTTGCATAAAATCAATAAATTGTTTGCAAGAATCATCCATCTCTTCCTGATCAAATGAAATATCAGCTTCTTTACATTGTTCTTCACATTCTTTTTCACATTCTTCTTTTGCACCATCTTCCATATATATGGCAGAAATTTGATCTTCAACTTCTTTCTGATCATCATCAACAGACTGTGAATGTGCCGCCTCTATATATAAGGGTGCTTGAACTTGATCCTGATCTCTTCTTTCTCTATGAAAAATCTGCAGGGGTTTCTTTCTAAATTGGGGATTAAAAACCCCTCTGTTTTTTTGTGTAGGTTTCTTGTTATCCAATTCCATATTTACTAATTTTTTTGACAAATTTTTAATGACCTTAGTCATGTCATCAATCCTTTGATCTTGTAATGATTCTTCCTTAGCTTTACCTTTATCTTGAACTGACTGCTTTTCTTGAACTTTCCAGCGACAGTCATATTTGCTTGAATCTCCAAAGCATCAGTTTGGATTTGTTCAAGAGTAGGGGACCTTCTTTCTCTCAAAGTAAAACTAAAATCTGATACAAATGCCCCAGCAAAACCAACTCTTGCTCCAATAGGAGGAGGTTTCATTTCTGCAGGCAAACTATTCTACAATTTATTGAATCTTTTGATGAAATCACCCATACTTTCATCTGTTTGTTTCTTAATAGCATTAAATTTTGTCAAAGAATAACCATGGTCTCTCTTTTCACCCCATCTTTGGATGAATTGTCTTTCTAACTCATCCCAGTCATTAATTGAGCCATTTGGTAATCCTTTAAACCATTTTCTTGCCTCTCCATTTAGAGACTGCACAAAATGTCTCATTACTACATCAAGATGTTCAACATTAAAATTTTCAGCAAAAGTGCAAAACAAAGGCAAGAGTTGTTTTGCAGTTATTTCATCTTCACTAGTAAATCTAGGAAGCAACTTAAGATACTCTTGAGGCATTGTGTTCATTGGTTGAGGAAGATTTAATGGTGCATATATGTTCATCAAGAAAGTAGGGGCTGCCATGTTTATGCCCTGATTGATTGCTCCTTGAGTAGTGGGAATCTGTGTACCAGTTGTAGGTGTGGATGAATGGGGTGAAACAACTGGTAAGGGAAGGGGTTTATAAACTAAAGCAGAAAAACTAGCAACTGTATTAGGCTGAGTTTCTGTAAATGCGAATGATACAGATTCAAAAGACTGCTCTTCTAACCTTGGTTCTTGGAAATGAATGGATGGAGACAAGGATTCTTGTTCCGAGAAAGCAGGTTTCTGGGAAATATTCTTGGATGAAAGAGTATGAAAACTACTGCCAGGTGCAGGCAATGTGGCATTAGGTGTAGAAAGTGTTTTTGATTTCTGGCCTTTTTTAGAAACCAGCTTTTCTGGGTTTGAAAGGGTTGGAACTTTCTACTCAGAGGTATCTGACCTCGTATGTGGCCTCTTATAAGCCAGAATTAGAAAATGAAAACACAGCTTTTAATATTTCCTCCTCTTTGAACAACCAAAGGAAATATAAACAAAACCCAAGGAAAAAATTTCGCTTCTTCGTCCCCAGAAATGACGCCAAAAAATGTTGTACCTTAAGTGACAATCCCTTAGCTGTGATAATGAATCAGTGCTTAAGACATTTATATGATTATGTCACAGAATTATTTGTCTCTGTTTAATCACCCTCTAGTATTTATCATTAAACCCTCAAAAATAAAATATAATGAATGTATCACAATGCTATCATTTGTTGATGTTGAATGAAATGACCAGAAGAAAATGAAAGAAAGAAGCCCAAACTGATATGTTGTTACACAGAATATATCATCTCAAAATCCAGAAGAATTATATGAAGGAAATAGTTAAAGTGAAGGAGCGTCAATTAAAGGTTTTAACTCTTGCTTACATAAGTTAAAAGAGACCTGCTGCACATTACTTTGTCTTTTTCAAAGATAGAAAACACATAATGTAAACTTGAATACATATCAACATAAACAGACGCCAGAAACTTGCTTCTCATTCATTAATCTTTGAAATCTTTGAGTACAAAAATACAGTCTGAAGGTCCAAATCTCAGAACCTTTCTTCTTCTAAACTATTACATTAAATACAACAAAAAGTAGTTTGAAACTGCTATAACTGATCCTAACTACCTCAACTCTTGAGGACTAAGTAAGCTATATATTACATACCCTCAAAACGTCTTATTATAATTACATCATCTTTGGAAGATTACAATAACATAAAAATTAACATCCTAATATATATGCTGAATGTGAATTGACGACGATGCTGTTACATTTCCTAGATCAGCTTATTTGTCTTTCTTTGAATTCAAAGGTTCTTTTGGAAAATCTATTGTCCAAGATTTGCACTTCTTCCATATTTCTACTTTTGTCCTGGGTGAATGTACCAGGTTGTGATACTCCAACCTGAAAGCAGTAATTCGGTTGTAAGATGGCCTTTCTACAAATATATTTTTTACCAACCACAACAGCTGAAAATGTCTCTGAATAAAGTTGATCACCGTTGCTCCCTTAAGCACCTGAGTCTTTTCATGTGTATTATCAACTTTACTTTTTGTTAATACTAGTAAATTTTCATAATAATCCCATGACAACAGACTTCCTCCAAGTCCCCAACATGAAGGCAGACCTGCTCTTGTTATTTTGTCAAATAACTTATGAAACTGACTCACTGCTTCTTTAGTTTCCATCAACTTCCTTTTTGTAGCCTTTCTGTAATCATTCTTGACAATCATTATATTGATCTCCATTGCATTTAGGATTCTATCTTTAATGTCATTTTCTTCTAACTCTTGATCTATTTTAGAGTTAATAAATTCAATGAATCTTTTTGCCCAAATAGCCCTATTGATTTTCTGTTTATCTGCCATGACTTGTTCTTCAAATTCCTTGATGAGACTTTTCTCTTCTGCAACCACCATAAAAAGCTCCAAATTGACTTCATTTTTGAAATGATATCATTCCAAATGATATCTTTTGCATGAATTAAAGATACGTTCCCTTTCAATTTCTCTTTGAGACTTTTGATCTCAACATTAGCATTCTAACTATCCATTTGGTATTTACTGGCTTCATTTTTTGCAACTTGAATAATCTTTGATGCAGTCTCCAAATCTGCTTGAGCCTTTTTCCGATCTCTTTCTTCCATCTGCAACTCAGTAGTCAACTGAGAAATCTGTGCTAGTGGCTCTTCATTACTTGTTGGAAAAACAAAAGTACAAGATTGATTGTCAATATGATTTTGCAGTGACAATGCATTTTGCTTTAATTTAGAGATTTCTTCCTCCTTTTGCATGAGTTGTTGTAGAAGCTTTTATTTCTCGTTCTCCACCTCTGCAACCTCTGCAGCCATTGAATGCTCTCCTGTAGGCAATTTTAAATTTTTCTTCAATGTAGATATCTCTGCTTCAGACTTTGCAAAAGTTTCTGCACATCAGTCTTATCATTAGGATCCACTCCAATCTTTACCATGATTTTCTTCAACTCCTCATTCTGAATTGTTAAAGACCTAGAGTTGGCTTTCTATAACTTTAACTACTTAATTACTTTTCCAAGCATATTCTTAGCCTTCATTGCCATTGCATTAGCCTTTATCAGGTCATTTACAATCAACTAACATGTTTGCATATGTAGTTCACCTTATCCAGCAATGGGATTTTCTTCACCTCTACAGTCACATTTATAGTATTGAAATTGTTAGAAGAACCAATTGACATATTTGTAGGATATGATAGGGAAATTTTGAATTGACCTTTCTCAAGATCCATGGCAGTCAAAAGTCTTGTTTGATCTGGAGAAATTTGATATTCAGCTTGGGCCTCCATGTTGGCCTTCATCTTCTGGTTCCTCTCTGCAATTTGAGCAAACATTTGTTTGATCAGAGGTACTTGTTCATGAGAGCTCTCCTATCTTCTGGGTGATGCAAGAACATTTTGTTCCTCTCCTAGCTGTAAAGAAAAACCAGGTTTATTATATGCAGGTTCTTCATTGAAATTTTTCCTCTTCTCAGCTCCCTGTTCCTCATCTTCTAAATCAACCACTGTTTCTTTGCTTCTTTTACTTGATTTTTCTGAAATGATAGGAGTCTGAATATTTGAACCTGTTGAACTCATAACACCTTTACTTGCCATCTTCTCTAAATATAGCCTGCTTTCATGAATAAAATATGAGTACCCATTATCAACTCTTCTATTAGAAATAACACTGTGAGGGTCATAAGCCCACTTTTCTCTTAACATAAAATACATCTCATCTAGCATTTTAGTAACTTCTTCAAATGCTTGTCACATATTAAATATGAAAGGGCCTACAGTCATGGGCAATTTGAAAAAATGCCCCTTTTTCTGGAGCAATTTGATATTCAGCTTGGGCCTCCATGTTGGCCTTCATCTTCTGGTTCCTCTCTGCAATTTGAGCAAACATTTGTTTGATCAGAGGTACTTGTTCATGAGAGCTCTCCTTTATTCTGGGTGAAGCATGAATGTTTTGTTCCTCTCCCAGCTGTAAGGAAAAACCAATTTTGATTATATGCAGGGTCTTCATTGAACTTTTTCCTCTTCTCAGCTCCCTGTTCCTCATCTTCTAAATCAACCACTGTTTCTTTGCTTATTTTACTTGATTTTTCTAAAATGACAGGAGTCTGAATATTTGAACCTGTTGAACTCGTAACACCTTTACTTGCCATCTTCTCTAAATCTAGCCTGCTTCCATGAATAAACGCTGAGTACCCATTATCAACTCTTCTATTAGAAATAACACTGTGAGGGTCATAAGCCCACTTTTCCCCTAACAGCAAATGCATCTCATCTAGTATTTTAGTAACTTCTTCAAATGCCTGTATCATATTAACTATGAAAGGGCCTACAATCATGGGCAGTTTGAAAAAATGCCCCTTTTTCATGGGCACAAAGTGAATTTGATCAACATTTAGACTTTGTCTAACAAACTCCAAAGAAAATAGCATCACAAGTACAAACACTGGAAGCCTATAAGGCTCAACACTAGCTCTATAAAGTCTGATTTCGGAATAATCCTAAAAAACAAACCAATCTCCAAATTTATAGTTTGCCCCTAAATGCAAGAATTCCTGAGCTTTGGGTAAGAAATAGGTGGGAGGAACTCCATTCAAAACTTTATATGCAATTGACATAAAATAACTGGAAAAATCAAACAGTCTAGTTTCATTTTGTTCTCTTCTTACTATATCTGTCAAGAAAACTACTGATTGCCTCTTCTTATTCATATCCATAATATTCAGATCCAGATGCATGAATTCCTCCACATTTTGATATAAGAACAAGTAAATAATTAATGAAGGAAATATGAAAGAACCTGTTAACGATAAGCTCATGAGTTGTGAATTGACAGATTCTTGCCAATAGGATGGAATATCCAGCACCATTCCTGGCTTCATCATCATGGAAAACATCCCCAAGATTGATTTATCCAATGTGATGTCATCATCTTTGCCCAGAATATTTGCAATGCTGCTCAGTATTGGCTTAACCTCAGTATCAAAAATATCCATAGGAAAATATTTATTGTCAGGCTGAAATTGTTGTGTGTCAGGCTTTAGAAAATGAATAAACTGATTAAAATATTGACTTGCAAGGCTGTCATAATACGCTACCAAAGACTCATCAGAGAATTGAACATATGACTCTGACTCAGGGTAACAAATGGCTTGGTGAATTAGCTGGGCAGACACTTGCAAAAAATTCTCCCCCTGACAATCCATTACAAAACATTTCCTAGGATACATAACAGATACCAACCAATATATGAATTCAGGAAAAATATGGGTTTTAGGGATACATGCAGACAACACTCCAAACTTTGCCATGGCAGTATAAACCGGGGAAGCTTTATCATTCAAGAGAACCTACTGGTAAAATGGAAGGTGGACCAAGGAACAATTGGTGTCTTGGATGTCCCTCTCAGTATCCATGAGAGGGATAAGGCTAGCCGAACCGGATAGAGATGAGCATTTAGCCATGATTCATAATTATGATAATGGACGACGTACAGGGTGACCAATTCTTGATAGGGTGATAGAAAACTGAACAGTATGCAACACAAAACAATAACAAACATCAACTTAATCGCAAATGGCTTTGGAAAGAATGAGAATTTCATGTAAATAGGTGGCACGACTTTAAACTTAAATGCTAACAAGACGCGCCAACAGACCATTAAGTTCACCTAACGTGGAAGAAAATTGTAACCAACTCAGCACCTTACGTCACTACGAGGGGTCTTGAGGTACAAAGAATTATTTTGGCTTGTGCCCCCACAATCAATCTCAATTGCTCATCTGTGTTGCTCCCACATTCAATCCAGTCAACTGCAGAGGCACCCTTCATATTAATTTGTGCACTAGGAGTGCCCGCGGGTTGAGTCTTTTGTTTGGAGTTCAAGAAATCATTGCATCTCGCTCGATAAAATAATCAACCTTTAAACTTTACGTCGGGACCCACTTTCATAAATTCAAAAGTATTTAAACTTTTTAACTCTAATACAACGAATATAAATATTTTTATGCTAAAGTATAAGAACTTTAGCACTTCAACATATTTTTAACAATTTTCTATTTTTTTATATTTTCAAAATTGAAAATAAAAGATATTGCAAATGATCCACAACACGCTGCATAGCTAAAGACATTTCCCGAGATTTCTTGAAGGCTCCCTCCTCCATGAACTTCACATCCCGTCTTACTACTATCTTCCTACTCTTTGGAATATAGATGCAGCAAGCTTTCACATTCTCGTTATATCCCACAAGGTATCCTTTCTCTGCAATCTGATCCAACTTCCTCCTCTTCTCATCGGGTACATGGCAATACGCTACACTGCCAAATATCTTGAAGTGTCTCACTTGAGGCTTATTTCCAGTGAACATGCTCTCAGGGGTAACCTTACCCAATGCGTTATGAGGGACCCTATTATGCACATACACAATTGTATTTCAAGATTCAACCCACAGAAATTTGGACATGTCTTGATCATAAAACATTGCCCTTGCAACTTCGACAATAGTCGTGTTTTTCCTCTCTACGACTCCATTCTTCTCCGGATTATATGGATTAGTCCATTCTCTCTTGATGCCTTCCCTTGTGCAGAACCTTGTGAAGTCCTTGTCAATGTACTCTCCACGATTGTCTGATCACAATGTCTTGATCCGCTTTCCTGTCACATTATCCACAAGAGGTTTAAACTCCTTGAATTGCTCAAAGACCTCGTCTTTGGTCTTTGGAAAGTAGATCCATGTCTTTCTGGAATGGTCATCGATAAAGGTGACACAATACTTTTCACCACTAAGAGCATTTGTGGACATTGGTCTGCAGATGTCTGAGTGTATCAATCCCAACACACTCTTGGCCCTATTGCTGCTTCTCAGAAATGTTTCCTTGGCATACTTTCATAATACACACACTCTTCAGACATTGTCTCGTTTGGTGCTAAGTTCTGGAACTCCCGTGACAGTCTTCTTGAGAATTCTCAAGGCTCCATGATGTGGATGCCCCATTCTTATATGCCATAACTCATTCAAATATTTCTCATCAGTACTACCTATCAAAGCCACTAGGGACTTGATTGTAACTTGTACAATTTATGGCTCCTGACTGCATTTTGTGCCTTATTTTTCCAACTTGGGTGTTTGACGTAAACTTTGTTGCCAAAAAAGTATACATCATAACCCTTTTTTTGAAGTTGAGACACAGAGATTAAATTCATCCCAAACCCTGGTACATGCAGTACGTTGGTGGCCCGAAGCTTGTTGCTAGCTTCTGTTTGAAATATTATGGTGCCTCTTCCAACAGGGGTACATTTTTCCTTGTTTCCCATAGTGATTTGAAAATTCATCTGCTCCTCCTGGTAGCTTGAGAAGCATTCTTGAACTCTCATCATATGAGCAGATGCTCCACTGTCAATATACCAGATCTCTAAAGAGGCCATGCTTGACACACAAGAAAATTACTCTTCTAGTCTGGATGCCAGAATTAAAATGTCATGATCCCTCTGTTCCTCCCTGTGTTCTGGAGAACTGTGTGAACCCTTTCGAGTTGTTGCTGCATCAATGTTAGATCTTCGTTCCATTACAAAATCTTCTCTTCCGTTACTCGTCTTTTGCTCTAATACCATGTGAAATTTTCAAATTTTAAATACTACTGCAGTGATAGATCTATTTTTCCTACTTATTTATGATAATTTATTTACGAATTTCTGCCAGTTAATTTTGAAATAAATACAAATGTAGTAATCACTTAACCATAAGCAGAGAATATAAAAAAACACATATAACACAGTAGAAACAATCACATGTACATATTTATTTTTAGAAAATTTCCCTCGGAAAAACCCAATGCGGGAAAACTGGTGCAACATATGAGGGTTTGTATTATTCTTCAACCATAAATATCTCTTACAATAAGAAGACGAGCATATTTCTTAAGAAAACACCTGAGATAAATTCTCTGAATCCTCCTAGAGACTTTTTGACACCCAGAAGACACCCTAGCTTCCTCTGTGTCACTCTGTGTGATCTTCTGTGCAGTCCCTATGTTAGACTGTGTCACTCTGCTTGGGCACTCAATGTTGTTGCTCAACGCTGACCTCTGTGGCCCTCTACATCCTCCTCTTTCCCTTCTCTGTCACTACTGACTTCCCCTTACTTGTTCTGCCTCTGCAACTATGCCCTATAATTATCCCTCTAAAATCGAATTCTATTCCTTCAAAATCGATTTCCTTCAGGTACTGAGTGTGTGCCCGACTTACTTTCCAAATGACCCTCAAACCTTCTCTTACAATCTTCTCGTTTATGAATCAACGATCTAGATTAGATCTATAATCAATGGCTAAGATTAAAACATGACTTGATCTTCATTCTCTAGGAAATTATCACTCTGTTTTATTAATACCCTGTAATTATTTAATTTCCCTAATTTTAGACTTAGGGTCCTCATTAAAATAATTAATTATATTAATAAAATACGAACAGAGTGGAATTTCCACAAATGTTTTTTGGGTTCTTTAGAATACTCATGTCCAAGCCTCCTCACAAAATTTGAGACTTGGGACACTTTCCAATGCTACAAAAATCAACACATAGATCAAAGGATGGTGAAAGTGATTTTATGGTGATTTGGGTATGTGATTGAGGTGGAATTTATTTGTTTTATGAAACAAAGTGGCCTTTATGATTTAAGTTTGAAAATGGAATGAAATATGATTCAAGGATTCCATGTTGGAAATACTGAGGAAGGAAGGGGGGGGGGGTGAATCAGTATTCCTTTCAATTAGAGCATTAGTTAATATTCAATTATTATCAGTGTTTGTACAATGATATCAGAAAACAAGAGAAACACAAATGCACACAATTTTTAAGGTGGAAACTCACTCCAGGAAAAAAACCACCTAATGCTTTTCTAATAATTATTTAATATTCAACTCCAATTGAAAATAAAGCTCCAACTTCCTAGAATCTAGAAAAGCATTCTTCTCCAGCTCCCACTGGATGGATGCTCGAACGCCCGAGATTCTTCAGTAGTCAACTAAATGGATGCCCCAACACCCAATGAGCTACAACTCACCCTAGCACCACCCTACCACCCTGTAGAAGAATAAAAGAAGAATGGACTCCCGTACCAGGGAAAATGGTCCACTTTACAATTATATAGAATGATTCAAAAGAAGAAGACACACTAGAAAATAACCCCAACTATGACAGAACCACCTAATGATGATCCTAGACCACCCGACACTGCCTCTTCAACTCTTGGCAGAGAGATACTTGTACAATTTGTACAATAATGTATTTACAATGACTAAGTACAATGATACCTTTACAATGATTGTATGCTGCCTAATTGAAGACTTCATAAGATGAACTTCTTGCTATTGTTATGCACCTTGGTTGATGCTCTTGTCATACTACCCTCTGCTGCACCTTGCTTTGCTTTGCTGCCATAGAAAGTCTGGTCCTTTTCAACCCTTGACAACACATGATCTAGCTTTTTCTTTGCCTTCTAGGAGCTCGATATTGAATCTGGTGTATCTCTATTATTTCATATCCCCAATATCTGATTTTCAGTCTTGTAGTAGTCCTCCGAGTCATCTTTCCAATGCTACAAGTATGACCCAATGTGGATTCTTCAAGAGAGAGATATACCCAATCTCTCACAATGCCCTAATTATGGACTGTTTTAGCAGAGTGAACTTGTACGGCATGCCACATGTCACTTTTTCTTCATTCAGCTCTAAAATTGATAGAGAGAAAACTAAATTCTGTGTACTATCTTTCAATTTTTATGGAATTCCAATCCGATACTCAAAGAGAGAGTTGTGACGATTTTACCAAGGTCACTTCTTTGAGATGAATTTCAGGAGCCTGCAAAAACCCTGACTTCCACAGATCATATCTCCGAAAATATTGTGCATCTTGATCTGAAATTTTCACAGAAGCTTCCTCAGGATTTCAAATTTTCCTCATAAACATTTCAGCTTCTGAACCTTTGTAGAAAAAAAGTTAGAGCGAAAATTTTACGATGACCTGTTTCAGATCGAAATCCCTTGCATAAGGAGGAAATGAGGATCACAATTTATATAAATGCTTAGGTTGAGAGGGGCTTCAACAAGTGAACGTGGGATGGATTTTAGGAGCTTAAAAAATATTAATTGTGACTTTTCAATGACCCATGCCACAACCCTATGGGGTTTTAGCCCACTAACTAGGGGTATAAACTTCAAACATGAATATCTCTCAAACCGTGAAGAATTACGTGGCGTGCCATATATCAACGGAAACATCTCGACAAGTAGAAACCATCAAAAGCATTCTTGAACCATAATATAGTAATTTGGTAGGTAACAATTCCCATTCAATATTGGGTTAGCCCCTTGTGCTTCTTGGGTTAAGATCAATGCAAACTGTTGATCAACAATCTCCCCCTTTGGCATTGATGGCAACACAAGTACTCCCCCTGCGATCATGACACCTCTTCCTACAACATTCTATCCCCCTTTGACATCAATGGGAAAAGGTTACTCCCCCTGAAACACAACCATCCTGCAAACCTGTACACACTTCCACTCCCCCTGACACACAACCGTCCTACAGACCTGTAATCTACTTCCACTCCCCCTTTATATTCTGAATAAGGAAAATATAATGAGAACTTGGGAGAATCCCAAGCTTCTGGCGAAGAGATTCCAATGCTGGTGAATATTTAATATGTGATTCTTTTGGTGCTGCTTGGAATCTTGCTACTTGTCCAACTACTTGCATAACATCTGGCTGGGAGGCTGTTACATATAGAAGACTACCAATCATAGATCTATACAACCTTTGATCCACATCCTTAGATGATTCGTCTATGCTCAATTTGAAACCTGTTACCATTTGAGTAAGGATGGGTTTGCAATCTTCCATTTTAAATTACTTGAGAATTTCCTTGATGCACTTGGCTTGACATATAAATATTCCTTTCTCTTTCTAAGATATTTGAAGCCCAAAGAAGTATGTCAGCTCACCAAGTAAAGACACCTCGAAATCACTTTGCACCCTTGTAGCAAACTTCTTACTTAGTCGATCATCATTGCTACAAATATTATATCATCCTCTTTAGCTATTAGATATGCTTTAGTTGCTTCATCCAGAACACATATGTCATTTGGAGCTCGACTTGTTGTAGCCACAATTTCACCATACATGCCTTTCCTGATTTCACATTTTGTGAAGTTGAATAGTATTGTGTGTCCTTGATCACACATTTTTCCAACATTGAGCAGATTGTGATTCATGTTTTCAACCAATAGAACATTCTTGGCTAGAGCATCTTTTCTTCCAAGAGTGACAGTACCTGATCCTATAACATTTGAAGATCCATCATTTTTAAAGGACATGGTTCCATCCGTCTTCTCTGTCAGAGATACAAATTTATTTCTATCTCCAATCATATGCATTTAGCAACCGCTATCAACATACCACACATCTTTTTTGTTTTGAGCCTTGAGAGTGAGAGCACAATTATCAATATTTTTCTTCTTCCATGTTCGTTTGTTCTGTGGCTTCGAAGATTCTTTTGGAAGATTTTCAAGTCTGCAGTTTTTTGCTATGTGTCCAAAGTTTCGACATTTGTAACATTCAATATTATTTCTTAAATGTTCAAATCTATTGATGTTTCGTTGAGCCCTAAGAGGTTCATATTTGAAAGATCTCCTGGAATTGCATTCGTTCCTAGGGTACGTGCGACATTCTACAACTTTATGACCAAATTTTCCACATGAATAATAGTAGCCATAAAAAAATGTTGGTACCTGGGTGGAAATTTTCGTTGAGGAATTGTCTTCCAAGGCTTTTCTTGCGAATCTTGTCCAATGAAGTCTACATGCATGTCAGATCTCATAGGTTCATTATCTTTTGTTGTAGAAGGTCCTGCTTCTTCTTCTTTGTAACCGATGCCAGTTCTTTTGTTGTAAGATCGTTGATTGTTGATGAGTTCTTCCAATGCCCTTGAGCTATTGGCATAGTTTTGGATAGTTTTTCCTTCACTTCCTCACGCAGCGAGACTAATTCGGCTTCTAATTCTTCCCTTTCTTGGTTGTTTTCTTCCAACTTCTTTTGAAGTGACTTTTCATTGCATTTGCATTCTTCAACTTCAATTTTGAGACCTTGAACTTATTCTTCAAGAGTATTGGAACGGATCTTCTCCGCCTTGAGATCTTTTATAAGCTTGATTGCTTCCTCATAAAATTCTTCTATGGTCCATCCTTCTTCTTCGTTGTTTGATACCTCTTGTTTATTGTGCTTGGGTTTATTGTGCTTGGCCATAAAAAATACTCTCTCATTGGCTTCTTCTTTGTTGTCACTTTCTTCATCGGATGATGAGCTATCTTCTTTAGAGAGAAAGTTCCTTTTGGATCCTTTCTTTTTGCCTTGCTTGTTGAATTTCTTAAAGCCTTTCTTTCCTTTTGAGTTGCCATCACTTTTGTTTGGACATTTTGCTACGAAATGCCCAACCTCACCACAACTGAAACATATCAATGGAAGTTTATCTTTGAATTTCCCCTTACCAGGTTTTAGTTTTCTTGTAAAGTAAGCATATTCTTCATCTGAAAGACCTTCTCCATCATCTCCCTTTTCTTCACACTTGCAGGTGCATGTCATTTCAATTGAAGGTTGTTTTTCCTTATTGGTTTTCTTAGATGCAACGAACGTAGTTTCTAGATTTGAAGTACCCTTTTCTTCATCAAGTCTCATTTCATATGCTATGAGAACTCCATGTAATTCTTCCTTACTGAGTTTGTCCAGATTTGCACTGTATTCTAAGACTGATACCTTTGGGTTCAATCTCCCTGGTAACGTTCTAAGAATCTTCCGTATAATAGTCTTCTCGTCAACTGGCTCTCCCAATCCTTCCAGAGTATTGGTTATTTCATCAACGTATTAGAAGTATGCAGAAATGTTGCAATCTTCTTTCATTCTGAGTTGCTCAAATTTTGCTCTATAGATTTGAAGCTTTGCTTCTTTGACATTTGAGTCACCTGCATATATATTCTCAAGCTTGTCCCATACATTTTTGGCGGTTTTACAACCCAACACCTTATGATAAGCAGATTCAATAAGTCCATTGATAATAATATTCTTTGCTTTTGCATCATTTACTAAATTCTTCTTACCTTGTTCATCCGTGGTTGATGTAAATCCATTTTGAACAGTGTCCCATACTTCGTAACCTTGCGCTAAGAGATAGACCTCCATTCTTCCTTTCCAGAGTGAATAATTATTTTCATTGAATAGAGGTACACCATTCTTGGTATACTCCATGACCTCCTTCCAGCTGTTAAACTGCTATTGAAGGAACCAAGATCTGATACCAATTGTTGGAAATAATGAGGGGGGGGGGGGAGCGGTGAATCAATATTCCTTTCAATTAGAGAATTAGTTAATATTCAATTAATATCAATGTTTGTACAATGATAGCAGAAAACAAGAGGAACACAAATGCACACACTTTTTGAGGTGGAAACCCACTCTGAGACAAAAACCACCTAATGATTTTCTAATAATTATTCAATATTCAACTCCAATTGAAAATAAAGCTCCAAATTCCTAGAATCTAGAAAAACATTATTCTCCAGCTCCCACTGGATGGACGCTCCAATGCTAGAGATTCTTCAGTAGTCAACTGAACGGATGCCCCAACACCCAATGAGCTACAACTCACCTTAGCATCACCCTACCACCCTGTAGAAGAATAAAAGAAGAATGGGCTCCCATACCAGGGAAAATGGTCCACTTTACAATGATATAGAATGATGTAGAAGAAGAAGACACACTAGAACATAACCCCAACTATGACACAACCACCTAATGATGATCCCGGACCACCCGACACTACCTCTTCAACTCTTGGCAGATAGATACTAGTACAATTTGTACAATAATGTATTTACAATGACTAAGTACAATGATACCTTTACAATGATTGTATGCAGTGCTGCCTACTTGAAAAATTCATAAGATGAACTTCTTGCTACTGTTATGCACCTTGGTTGCTGCTCTTGTCATGCTACCCTCTGCTGCATCTTGCTTTGCTTTGCTGCCCTAGAAAGTCTGGTCCTTTGCAACCCTTGACAACACATGATTTATCTTTTTCTTTGTCTTCTAGGAGCTCGATATTGAATCTGGTGTATCTCTATTATTTCATATCTCCAAATCTAATTTTAAGTCTTGTAGTAGTCCTCTGATTCGTCTTTCCAATTCCATAGGCCTGACCCAATTTGGATTCTTCAAGGGAGAGTTATACCCAATCTCTCACGATGCCCTAATTATGGACTGTTTCAGCAGAGTGAACTTGTACGGCATGCCACGTGTCACTTTTTCTTAATTTGGCTCTGAAATTGATAGAGTGTAAACTAAAATATGTGCACTATCTATCACTTTTACAGAATTCCAATCTGATACTTAGAGAGAGAGTTATGACGATTTTACCAAGGTCACTTCATTGAGATGAATTTCAGGAGCCTGCAAAAACCCTGACTTCCACAAATCATATCTCCGAAAATGTTGCGCACCTTGATTTGAAATTTTCACAGCAGCTTCCTCAGGATTTCAGATTTTCCTCATAAAAATTTTAGCTTCTGAACCTTTGTAGAAAAAAATTTAGAGTGAAAATTCCACAGTGACCTATTTCAGATCGAAATCCCTTGCATAAGGAGGAAATGAGGATCAAAATTTATATAAATGCTTGAGAGGGGCTTCAACAGGTGAATGTGGGAGGGATTTTAGGAGCTTAAAAAATATTAATTGTGAATTTTCAATGACCCATGCCACAACCCTATGGGGTTTTAGCCCACTAACTGGGGGTATAAACTTCAAACATGAATATCTCTCAAATCGTGAAGAATTACGTGGCGTGCCATATATCAACGGAAACATCTCGACAAGTAGAAACCATCAAAAGCATTCTTGAACCATAATATAGTAATTTGGTAGGTAAAAATTTCCATACAATATTGGGTTAGCCCCTGGTGCTGCTTGGGTTAAGATCAATGACAACCGCTGATCAACATGCCAAGCAAGTGGTAGCTTGCAGATCAGGGGTTGTACCTCCTTCTAGTAGTGGTTGGTAAATAGTTAGGGGTTGGAGCTTCTTTCAGTAACATTGGATAAATCATGGGTTGTAACTCCTTTCTGTGGTAGATAATAAACTAGGGGTAGTTTCTCCTTTCAATAGTAACTGATAAATTGAGGAGTAGCAGCTTCATTAAGGTTGTAGCCAGAGAACTTTATAACAACAAGTAGAAGCTTGACTTTGTGAAAGTAATTGAAGAATATCTGTGTTTTATTTGTGCTTCTTGTGTTGATTCTTGTGATTCTCATATGAATGGTTGTTGAAGTGTTTACTGGTGTCCTGGTATTCTTTAATTATGAAACAAAGTTTTAAAATTCTCACAATATTGATTCACCATGTTGTCAATATTGTCCTAGTTTCTAACATAACCTCAATCTAATTGAGTTTTCAATGATACTATTTGAGGAACAACACAAATGGAAGTTCATTATGTGGTTAGTAGGATCTTCCCCTATTTACCTTAAAATTTTGGAATGTCTAAAAGCAACTTGGTGGGCATATGGGACCAAGTGTTGTCATGTGCAATGGGATTATTTGTCAATTTTGAAAGATCTAGAATATTTAATGAAGGAACAAATGGAATATTGGGAGTTGTGGTTTCCAAAGTTGAAGTCTAATAGGTTCTAGATGAAGGGATAGCTTGAGGTAGTGTTGTAGCTAACAATGTGGTGCCTAGGTTCCCTAAAAACACAACTTTTGATGTTTTTTTATGAAAAATAATTAAAAGGGATTATTTGGATTCCTACTCATAATGTCCTAAATTAGACTACAGTATTCTTTTGTGAACCTACCATGGTAGATATTAATGTGTTAATCTAGATTGATTTTAAGTGGCTTTGAATTGAGATGATGTCCCTATAAAATTTTCATCTATCACAGTAACTGCAAATTATTTTCCTAATTGTTAATTTATCAATAATTAACACTGTGATTTTCAAAAATAAACTGGGGAAGAAAATAGCATCGAAAATCAAAAAATACTAGCACACACACAATAATTAACACAATGATTTTTGGACAGATGTTCCTCTAAAAACCCAACTTGAGAAAATTGGTGCAATAGTTGAGGGTTTTTATTATTTTACAACAATAAAATTTTGAGTACAATCTATGGATGCCCAACTGGCAATCCAAACAATAAGAAAATTTTGCCAAAATTATCCAAGGGAATTTCCCTTCTTCCACGAGCAACCCCAACACAAATTCACTTCAGAAATTCGTCCTCCAGCACCCTTCGCGTTGACTTCTATGTTGTGCTTGCATAGACCCTTGGATGTCTAGCCTAGAACTGCTTATGATGAAGTTGTTTTTCCTGTCTCTGCTGAGGAAAATTATTCTTTGACCTTCTGGAAGATGTCCCAAGCCTCTGGAAGTTGAATTGATTTTTTCCCTTGTTAAATCTAATTGCCCTCTGATGCAGACTACACAGTCCTCTGTGCTGCCTCAATGCAAATAACTCGACCTCTTGTTGCTACCTCTCTGGATGTGGAAACATTCTTTGGGATCACTGTCCCTACCCCTCAATGACATTATGTCCCTCTCTGGATCAAATTTTATTGTTGCTAGCTCAATTTTCACAAGGAACTACTGCTCAAGTGGGTTCTCCATCTACCCATCAACTTCTTCTTATAATCCTCTGTTGGAGCACCAATGACCAAGATTAGAACTTAATCTAGGATCTAGATTAATTCCCCATCGATCCACATGATTTTATACATGATTCACGCCTTATCTCAATCAATACTTATTAATTAACCATATTCCCCAGGTTTAGACTTAGGAAATATTTAAAAATCGGCTAATAATCTAATTGACCCATCTCTAGGTGGAAATTCCACAAACGATTTCTCGATTTTGGAGATCTCATGTGTTTTGGCCTCTCCACAAAGTTTTGAGACTAGAACACCTCCGATGCTACAAAAACTAACACTCCCTCTTAGTAAGGAAGGTGTTCCAGTGACGTTGCACCACTACTGCTACAACACCCTGTTTCTGTATCACCCCTTTGTCATGATGTTGATGTTTGGCCACTGCCCATCAACCATTGTGCAACTCTGATGTTGCATTCGTGTTATTGTTGTTGACACTACCATACTGCTGCCAACTCTGCATCTACACTACAACTCCCTCTTAGTGTTTGTTGCGGAAACTACAAAAACTACAACTGAAAGCATCCAAAATGTTGAATCAAATTTATTTAATATGATGCATCTGTCTCCTGATTCCTGACTGCTACTAGCTACTGCATTGTCATTGAAGAATCTGCATTGTTGCCAACTCTGCATTGTGCTCCCTATCCCTTGACTGCTACTAGTCTGCAACTATCACTCTGAAATATAACTGCATCAACTTCCACTGATTCATCTTGCTACTGAATATTGTTGGCCCCCATAGCTGAGTAATAGTCCATGAGGAGGACACCTCTATGGACCATGCCCATGTCTGCAATTGTCTAGGGCTATAACTCCATATCTCCTCACCTCTCTCCTGGAGATATGGCCACAAACATCAGAAAATATGATCTACTCATACTGTTGTAGCTCCTACTTTTTTGATGCTTTTTCACTGCTGCTACAACTACTGCAATAATGAGTTTGATCTTCCCAAATCCTGAAGTACTATATTCCATAGGGATACTCCCTCTAAAGCTAGACTCCCTTTGAGTCTCGATATCCCTATGGGAAATCTCTCTGCCCCCTCTTGGAAACCCTCACTGTCCTCCTGCACTGGAAATTGGACTACATAGCTCTGCGTTGGGAATCTCCTGGTTGGAATTGCACCTGCATACTGCAACTGGAAAATTCCACTACCTGTGTCACTGCAACTAGTTCTGTAGCTTTCTCCCAAGCACTGACTGCAACTAGCCTTGCAACTGTGTAATGATAGATTGTGTTTGCTAACACTGAACCTGCTACTATGACATTGTGGGCTATTGTATCAAAGGTGATGGTCTCGTTGCAACAATCTGGAATCAATGTGATTGATCTCCTTGTTGCAAATACACTGGATCCTGACCCATTCAACATGATGGAGTTTCGTGCTCCTCATCCTGGATGTGGTGCCCCACTCTCTCCTTTCAATCCTAGTCCCTTGTTGGGACCCTTCCTTTCTTTGCAACTCATACTAGACAACTCGCACTCCCTCTGACACTTATTTCTGACAACTAGAAATCGAGCTACTGCCTAGATCTGTATTCTGGCTAACTCGCACGACCTCCTCTGGAAATCTTGTACGGTCATCCTGGAAAAGCTGCAAAAATATTTGAAATTAAAAACTGGAGAAAATAAACCCAAAAAATATCCCTCTTTCCTGTTGCTCATTTTTTGGATCTGCTATTTGCACTCCCTTCTGGAGTGAGAAAATTTGTTCGCAGCAACTACCAATCTGCAACTAGAAAAAATAGATCTCTAAAACTCAAGATTGCCTAAGAGAAATTTTCCCTCTATTTGTGTGCTTTTCTCTTCCACCTGACATTGGTTTTGTTGCTCCAAAATCCTCTGCATCTAACAAAAGAATTTTCTCAGTGAAAATCTGAGTTGTTGTTGCTCCCTCTAACTACTAGAATCACTATTCTGAGAAACTTGAATTTTCTGCAACACTGCAACTAAAAATTGAACCCTTGCCCAAAAATTCGCACTCCATGTCCTGGAACTGCACAACTTCTAAGAATTTTGACATGTTTCTCCTTTTAAACAATGAAATTCCCTTCTTGGCTTTTGAGCTTCCCGGCTGATCACTCACGCTCTGATGCCATGTGAAAATTTCATCTATCACAACAATTGGAAATTATTTTCCTAATTGTTAATTTATTTAACAATTTATCTTCTACAACAAATATCAAATGATTCACACTTTGATTTTCACAAATAATATGTGAAATAAAATAACACTGGAGCTGAGAAAATAATAACACACACAATAATTAACACAGTTATTTTTGGACAAATGTCCCCAGAAAAATTCAACTTGGGAAAAATGGTGTAGGAGTTGAGGGTTTTTATTATTATGCAGCAATGAAATTCTGAGTACAATCTATTGATGCCCAACTGGAAATCCAAACAACAAGAAAATCTGTAAAAATTATCTAAGGTAATTTCCCTTCCTCCACGAGCAACCCCGACACAACTTCACTTCAGAAATTCGTCCTCCTAGACCCCTCATGCTGGCTTTTGCGTAGTGCATGTGCAAACCTTTGGATGTCTAGCTCGAAACTGCTTCTGATGAAGTCGTTATGCCTGTATCTACTAAGGAAAATGATTCTCCAACCTTGTGGAAGACTTTCCAAGTATTTGGAGTTTGAATCATTGTTTTCCCAGCTAACCCAAATTTCTCTCTAAAGCTGATTACACAGTCCTTTGCGCTGCCTCATTGGGAATAACTCGGCCTCTTGTTGTTGCCTCTCCGAATCTGGAAAAATTCCTCTAGATCACTATCACTGCCCTTCGCTGACAGTGTGTGCCTCTCTAGCTCGAACTCTACTACTACAAGTTCGATCTGCATAAGGAATTGTTGCTCAAGTGTGTTCTCCATCTACCTATTAGCTTCTTCGTATAATCCTTTGTTGGAGCACCAACAACAAAGATTAGAACTTAATCTAGGGCCCATATTAATTCCATGTGGATATGTGTCATTTTCTACACAATTCACACATTATCTTTATTAATATTGATTAATTCACCATATTCCCTAAGTTTAGAGTTAGGAAATATTTAAAAATCGGCTAATAATCTAATTGATCCATTTCTAGGTGGAATTTCCAGAAACTATTTCTGAAATTTGGAGATCTCATGTGTTGCGGCCTCTCCACAAAGTTTCAAGACTAGAACACCTCTGATACTACAAAAGCTAACAGACCCAGGCTCATTTACTTAGGGTGTGAAGTGACAAAGTTTTAATAGTCCAACTCAATGTTTTGATTTCCCCATATCATAACGAGTGCAAGGGGAAGAGCATACTTGTTTAAGAAGGAGATCAAAGAAATTTGAGTGTTTAATGTGAGATGGATGAAATATAACAAGTGAAATTCACAATGTTTGGTATATTGTAAAGATGGGGATATCGAGTGATTTGTTACTATCCAATCTATTAATCTATGTGAATATCTACCTTTCCAAAAATAAAAAATGCACATTTTTTTTTGTTAGTGTCAGAATATGCATTCCTCCATCAGTGATTAAAATCACTCTTTTCATTCTCATTTTAGGTGTCTCACTCTGAAATTTTTATATCCTTCCATTATTTCATGCTAAAAATTGTTTCATTGATGGTAGCCCTAGTCATAAAACATCACTCTCCCTCACAAACTCTCATTTTCTGGCCCACCTTCATGTCTTGCTGAGCATTAAAACACTTTTGAAAAGCTCATTTCACTATGTCTTATGTCAGTCAAAATCAATCATGGAAGTCAGGTCATTCAAGGTCCCATTAGGTCATTTGGTTTCAATGTTCAAGGTCCAAAAATGCACCATTTCATCTCAATAAGGTCAGCAAAAGGTGTGAGAGTGACTCAATAAACATTTCATTTTCATCTGCAGAAGATTATCAGCATGTAAATATGATATTTTTAAATTTGTAATTTTAATTTTTATGATTTTCATATCAAAATGTAATTTTGATATGAAAACAGAGATGTAATTTATTTTTAATTTTTTATGAAATTTTATGCTTCCTATATGTAATAAGTTCAATCCCTAGCTACCAACTCAATACACACATGCCAAACTGAAAGAGAAAAGCTTCAAACTCCAGCAACACCATCCTACAAAAAAGGAAAATCAGATGAAAGGGTAATCAACAAATGTTTAAGAAAAGTGAAATGATACATTAGGAAAGTGGGTTTTTAAATTCAAATACAAATTCACTTTGGTATTTATTACTAAAAAACATCAATTCAAATTCATTTGCCTCTTTTAAATATCAAGACAACACTTCAAGGAGACTAAAATTTCTAAATTCTAAGCGAAATTGGCAAAGGAGAAAAATTGAGAGCGCAAATCCTGAAGTGAGGGCGAAAATACATTGATGAGGGCGCAAATATGTTCAGGAGGGCGTAAATGTGCTGAGCAGGTTGAAAATGTGCTGAAGAGGGCGCAAATGTGTTGAGAAGGGCGCAAATGTGTTGTTGATGGCACAAATCCATAGAGGATGGCGCAAATATCTTGTCGAGGGCGCAAATGGCCAGATATCTTAGCAAAGCATCCAAGTAATCAGATTTTCCTTCAAAACTCCTCCACTTAGTCATTTAGCTCTAGCAAACTAGTAAGAGACACATGCCATGACAAATCATATTCTTTAGTTTATGTGTTTAAGTTTTGCAAGTTGAAGTTGTAATTTGGTGTCTTCTTGAATGTGAAACCCTATTTTTTCTCCCTTGCACTCATAATTCCCAGAATCCCATTTCCCTTAGACTCAATACCATCCCTACAATGTTAAAATTCATTCCCTAATCCATGTTATCATAATCCCTATCCCTAAGCTACTAATTCCTAAAACCCTAAGCCCTAAGTGTTATTTTAACCTAGGCTCCTAAATCCCAATTCCCCTCACTCTTTTATTCCTTGTCCCTTCCCCATTCCTCATATCCCTAAAAATTACTCGCTATCCCCTCCCCATATCACATATCCCTATCAAACATATCCCTCATTTTTCATTTCCCATTTCCCCTCCCTAATCCCTAGGGTTTTAACAAAAACACCATGGAAACAAAAGAGGAAAACACATCATTCAGTGAAGGAGAGGAAATAGAGATAAGGAGACCACATAAAGGAGGAAGAGTGCTTAGGCTTGAGCCTGCCAACACTAAGGAACTCTTAGCTTCTCCATTGACTGTCACATGCTTCAAACATGTTGGCTGTTATGATTTTTGTGAGAAAATTCAGAGGGTTAAACACCATCCCATGCTAACTAGACTTTTCATATCAGGACTCCATGACAACCAAGTTAAATTAGCTGGGGTCACTTTTACCTTAACTACTGCCGTCATTTCAGATGCTACAAGGATCCCAAATGTTGGGGAGAAATGGTTCAAGAAAGGCAGGTTGAAGAAACATGATTTTGACTTCTTCCTAAAACCAAGACACCGAAATAAAAAAAAGAGGTTCTTCCCTTTTTCACACCTCTTGGACAGATATGCACCAATGATGAAGATAATCATGAAATAATTTTCTTCTGAAGGAAGATTATCAAGGCTCTATTCCTATCACATCCGGCTCTTGATGCACTTCATTAGGGTAAGGATGATAAACATGCCCTATTATCTTTTCCGGAGTGTAGAGGTGATGGCATACATTGCCCAGAAGAAATAATATGAATAGCAAATGAGAAGCCTATTTCATCATTCCCTCATAAAAATCATAATACTCCACCATCTCAATCAACTGAACATTGCATGGAGCACCTTCAAGCCAATGATGTTTTCATTGAGCCATCCATTTAGCATGCACAACATTTCCCTTCATCATCTCAGCCCATGACTCACTCATCATTATCAGATCAGTCTCCTTCACCTCCTTCATCTCCATCTCAACATGATTTTGGGTCACGTAGCATGATTGATGACATTGAGCCTAAGTGGGCTAGTATGGTTGAGATTCAACCACTACCAAAAACCTACCAAAGAGCCTATAGGCATGTTTTTTCTTCACTTGGAGTGAAAGGGACCATGCCTTATACATCAACACAACAGGTGGATAAAGTTAAAGAGAAGGTCACTAAGTCAGTCATTCATGATGAGGAGGACAATCATGAAATAGAACAATAATTTCAGTTGGTTGACCTAGATGAGGATGATAATGAAAAAATCACAAATTTTACTCTCAAAGAAAAGGAGGCCAATATTAGTGAGGTCCATACTAATCTTGAGAGGGCTAGGTATGTTATACACTTCCTTGAGCAAGAAAATGAGAAATTGAAGACCAAACAAGTCATTGATGAGGTGAAGTACTTTACTACTCAAAGGGAGGCTCAAAAGGCCAAAGCCATGCTAGATGAAACAATAAATAAGTATGGCTTACTTGATGGTGAAGAAGAAGAGGTACCAAGACAAAGACCTAGAAATAGAGGGCTGAAAAGAGCTCTAGCTCTAGAGAGACAAAGTGAAGTCGAGCTAGATGATCAACTAACCCTAAATGAGTAGCTTGCTATAGAGATCAATGAGAAAAGGGAACCATGGCTTGATATAGCCAATCAAAACTTGGATAAATTCTAGAAAAGGAAAATAAGGATAATGAATTTTTGAGGAAGAAGGTCAAAATCCATGCCCAAAAAGAGAAAATTGCATTGGCCAAGCTCAAAAGAGCCAATGCCAAAATTGAAGAGTTGACCATGGAGGAGAAGAAAAAATTGGAAATTCTTGCTGATATTTTCCTCCAAGCTTAGACACACCATCATCAACCATTCCAACAATTTTGAGGCATTTTCTAACTTTTTGTCAAAATTTGGAAATTTCTGTGTTTTTTGAGACAATTATCTAGCAGAAAATTGGGCATTTGTGCAACACCTTAGGTGCTCCGCAAATAATTGGCACACTTTTTGAGAAGGAAGGCACCATTAGATTCCTAAAGACTCACATATCTCAGAAAACCATGTTTCCAGCCCTGGTTTGCAGTTTTGATGCGTGAAAAGCTCAAAAAACCATAAAAAAATCAGCTTTCTGCCCCTTTTTTGACCTAGGCGCTACACAAATATCAGTCATGGGAGAATTACTTTTTGAGGGGTAAAATGACCTTAATTTTCATAATTTGAGGCATATTTGGAAAGAGCGCAGGCAAGGTTTTCCAACAAGCTATCTTGAGCCTGATTTGGACATCGGGAAGGTCTCCAAAAGTGGCCCTGAACATAGGGGGCACAAATGACCAGTGAAGGGCGCAAACGCACAGTGGAGGGCGCAAATGTCCAATTTGCCGATTTTTTCAAATTTTCTCTGAAATTTTCAATTTTACTCAATAAATAATGTATCTAATCATGTAATTAATGATGGTAAAATTTAATTATGTTTGAGATTACTTACCTAAGGTAGATTCATCGGGTAAAATTCATTAATGAGTCATAATGAAACAATTGAATATAATGAGGAGTGAGTCACTTGAACCATCCCACACTTCAGTTTTTAGTTCAGAAATTAGTGGATCTCTTCCTCACCTCATGGATTAGAACCCTGAGGATCATTTAATCTTATTTTGATGTCTATTTAACCCATTTCTTCACAGTAGTGAAGGGTTGGAATCGGTTTGTATGCTTTATTATTGATCAAGAAACTATTGTACTCAGTTTGGCGGTATGATGTTTATCATTATTTTTTCTTTAGTTTAATATGTTATAATTTATTGTATTCATTTTCACTTCATCTCTATGGTATGATCTCTTTCAAGTTTGACAATCAGAACACATGCTTTCTCATGCTCTGTTTTGGGGAATTGATCATAGTTTGTCCATTTTCCTCTATCTACGAAGAAAACATCTCCCATGCTCTTCCTGGATTCTCTTCAGTCTCAAAACCATTCCATCACAATAATCTTTAAGTGATAAGACTCGTGCCTACCTCGCCCCATTTATCCCTGCAACCCTATCTCATTTGCCCTGACCTAGTTCCCTTGACCTAATTTCTTCATCCGGTGAAACCCAAGAAAATCAAATCAAAACAACCCTTGCACTCCATATCTAGCCTAAAAACCTTAATTCCTCTAGACCTCATGGTCGTGACCTTGTGGAGAGAGCCCTCTCTGACTTGGTAGGGCTAGCTACGAAGCCAAAATTTTGGTCTATGGTTACCTCTGTTGGGATTCCTTCTTCAGCCTTGGGAATTTGGTTGAGTGATAAAATTTTGGTGCCGTTGTCGGGGAGGTGAAAAGACAAATCTTCCCCGGGAAATAACGACAACGACTTAGATATTATTGTTAATGGTGGACAACAATCAGACATAGGAAGGTTGAATCATCCACCTGGCGAATCCACACAGTTCATATTGATCCAAATACTCCACTGGTAGAAGAATCCAAAATAAAGACATTCATGGTGACTCCAACTATCAAAATAATTGAGAGCTTGATAGCAAATTCAGTGGCTTAATTGATACAAGATGACATGGTATGTGGTAGAAATTATCTCGATTTCAGGTTTTAAATAATACTGGAATCATTTTGATAATGATGAAATTGATGAGGCATTCTCAAATTTTTTTCCTATTTATCTAAAGTCATGCAAATGTGGATCTGGAGATAAAATTCACTTTTTAGAGGAGTTTGCTGACAAAATTGAGAAAGACATTCGGGTGTTAGATGTTCAAATTCAGTCTTATTTCAAGGTCAAAATTAGTTTTTTGAGGACTTTTTCCAGCTGCCTTTAGTTCTATGATTGAAGGATGTTATGTTTTTGAACATGAAATTGATATCATAAAGTTCAAAACAGGGTCTGATTTAAACAACCCATATGAGAAGCCTCCTCATGACAACCAAATTATTGAATTGTTTTATAATCAACAAAATAATTTTTTTTTCTATGACCCTATAGCTGAGTATATGGAAGGATTTTTCAGCTTGATTTTCCAGCTTTGTTTCTACTGTGAAGTCAAAACGTATGATGATTTTCCATGACATTGCACAACTTGGGTTTTCTGGACAAAAGGTCAAGTTGTATCTATAATGTTTTTGATAAACAGTCAAGAATTCAATGTATATAAGCAGTTGCTTGACTGGCTGCAATGGCATTATCATGTCATTTAGAACAAAAAAATTATCAGTAGATTAGTGTAGAACAAGTGTGCAATAAGCTTGCTAGAAAATCATCTCCTTTAGCATATATTTTACAGTTTGTAGTATGTGTGTTTTCAGTTTGTATAAGTGGTTTGGTTTCAGAAATAAAGATCAGTTTGCAGCTGTTTGTGACTCCATTCCCAATAAAAGGCACTGATCAACAAATTCCCAAATATCTGTGGTTCTAGACATCTCCTAAAAGGAGCCGCCTTCCCCAGTTGGAGCCGATGTTAGCACATGGATTTGCATCCCTCTCAGCTGCAAAATCTGGGCTTGAGTGATAATCCTATAGGAGACAGTGGTCTAAAAACCCTCATTCCCTATTTCCAAAAGATTTCTGAAAGGGATATATAATGGATGTTGTCAAGGCAATAAAGGAAAAATGAGCAAAGAACAAAAGAGGGAGAAACCCATGAGAAATTGATCCAAATTTCTTCTTCATATGCTAAGAAAGGAAACAAGGAGAAAATCAGTAAAAACCCCCATCAAGAAAACGAATCTAATTAAACATATTACAATCAAAGGTAAAATTCTCAAAGACTGTCTAAAGAGTGTTATACTCCCCATAGGTAGAATCTCAGTGGACTTGTGCAAGCATCGAGATTTGCTTTTCAAGGCCTTAGCTAACATCATTGACTTATTTTGTCGGATAGCTTAAGGCATGGTTTACCTCAAGACACTGAGGAGAAGTATTCTTGCAGAAAAGTTATTTTTCCATGTTCCCTAGGTTCCTCAAGCATTGATGGTCTCAAAAATATCTTTGTAGGCTCTTTAGATAAATCAAGTTTCCCTTGCTATAATATAGCTCAGATGTAATAGAATGTCGAGACATGGTTATTCAAGAAGGACCTAAAATTTCCAAGGAGGATTATCTTCTCAGTTCAGAACCTACAAGTGAGAAAAATGGAATGAAAAATTTGAGCACTTCTGTAAAGGTGTTGAAAGATTTATCAGCAGAAAGTACTGATGATGTAGACTGTCTACTCCTGAATGAAAACAACTTACAACAAGGATATGTCTATCAGATAACACAAAGACTACACTATTGGATGCCATGTTAAAATATAGCCCTCGGGACTAATTCCCAAATGACGGGTTTTTATAAATTTTAATAAAAGGATATCCCGAGGGTTAATCTTAGAGAGCCACCACGGGACCAAGAGCCAGAAAGCATCATCGATCCACTGAGACCGAACAACACCACATCAGCATTGAGGGCCCAGTGTACAAGTGCCAAGCACTAAGGAGAATGAGCATGAGCGCATTTCTCTCATCGAACATATCATGCATATGATTTCATATAGAAACACCAAATGGCTTGTTTCCCCGACCAATGTGGGATAATCCCCACGACACAAAAAATAAAAACGCGCGAATAGTTGTTCAAACAAGTTCAACAGGGTAAGACCCTCGATCGCAGGTGCTGACAGGAGGATGTGCTCAACGTTGAGTTAACAGTTGTCAAGGTTACTCACAGGTGTCAAAGAACTCCAAGTTGATGTTTGGCATACAAATATGTGTGTAGGTGTCGATGCTAGTTTATGACTGTGTGATCAATCCCCAATAATCTGCTTTGTTAACACAGTTGGATAGACTGAAATCCTGCTCTAATCTCGTTGTTCTAACAACTTTAAAGATAACAACATCTATTGATATTGCATTTATTAATAGAGAAGATATTAAAACATATATTGGACCTCCTACACTCCAATATTGTTATGAGATACTTAGGTTGTGTCTTCAAGGACTTCTAAGAATAGAAATTTTAGTTCTTCCTGTGGATATTGGTGAGTCACCGTTATTGAGTTATGGAAATCTATGACATTGTTGAAATACAGCTCAATCAAATCATTTGGAGGTTTCTTTGAGCTTGTCGAAGAATTTACTGGATGCAACACAAGTTTGTGAGGGTCTAAGTGGGCAAGCACTGAGAAGACTGTTTACACCACGAAGGTGCCATGTAATGGAAATATTGCCAAATTACAAGAAGGCTAACCCTTTCCAAATATTGGAAGAATAAATTCAACACATATACAAAAATACCCAGATGCAAAAGTCATAATTATTGGAATTGGAGATACAACTGAACCTATTCTAGAAGTCATAACGTCAGCAATGACACAACGAGCACAAGATTTATCAACAAGAGAGGGTTATAGTGGATATGGAGCAGAACAAGGTGAAAAGGTTCTTAGGATTGATTTATCAAGGACATTATGGAGATCTTGGTATAAATGATATTGAAATCTTTGTGTCTGATGGGGAAAAATGTGATATTTCTCATCTTCAGCTTGTTTTTGGCTCAAATGTGACAATAGCAGCACAAGATCCATCTTATCCGACATATGTGGATTCAAGTGTTATGGTGCAACAACTACAAGAAAGAAATAGAAGGAACTGGTTGGATTTGCAAAGGCCAATGGGTCAATTATAATCTATGACTCTGCTTATGCAATTTACATGTCTGATGACAATCTAAAATCAATTTATGAAATTCCTGGTGCAAGAGAGGTTGCAATTGAGGCTGCATCATTTTCAAAATATGTTGGCTTTACAGGTGTTCGACTTGGGTGGACATTCGTACCTGATGAGCTTCGATTCTCTGATGTATTTCCTATTGCAAATGATTTTAACTGAATTATGTGCACTTGTTTTAATGGGGCATCTAATATTGCACAATTTGGGGGATTGGCTTGTCTTTCTCCAGAAGGGTTGAAGGCCATGCATGGAGTTTATTGAATTCTACAAAGAGAACACAAAAATTACAGTGGACACATTCACATCACTTCGGTTTATGGGGGGAGGAATCTCTATGGAACCATTACTTTCTTGTTGCCTCAGTTTACATTTTCAGAAAAATGGATCAGGCTTGAGATGATGCAGTGAGTGTTAAAATATGGCTTGAAAGTCATCAAAACAGGGTATCGATTGTGCTCTCATCTCATACACCTGTTGGAGATCATGTTTTTGATGATTTTAGAGAAGCATATGCATGGCTAAGCCACAATATTGATGAAAATGATAAGGTTTCATCTTGGTGGGACTATGGCTACCAAACAATTGCAATGGATAATCGAAACTATGATAGTTGACAACAATACATGGAACAATACACACATTGCAACTATTGGTACAGCTATGTCATCTCCTGAGAGATAGGCATGGGAAATTTTTGACTCTTTGGATGTCAAATATGTTTTAGTATTATTGGGAGGTTTGATTGGATATCAAAGTGTTGAAATTGCTCAATCTAATTTGATTCTAGCAGAGTACAGATCCAGAGGCAAAAGATCAGCAAATTGACCAACTAACTCCAAGATTGGTGCAGGCAGGTGCAAGGAGGTAGTCGAAAGGCATATTTTGTGGAATATGGTTCCACACTTAAAGGAGCAGATATAGGGATATTAATCCACTTGGCCAACATTCATTAAATTTGTGTTTTCAACAACTATTTCTCATGGTTCTCGAGATAGTTTGGGGTTTTAGTTGCAAATTAATTTGTCATATTGTTAGGATAGTATTGTTTTATATTTTCTTAATTTTTATTTTTTTAATTCCTATGTTTGAGGAATCAAGAAGGTTTGTAATATTGTATATATGGGATTATTTTCGTATGTGGGGGTTGGATTGTTGTTTGAAGCATTGTAATTAGTGTTTTCATTAATTTAAAACAGAGGAATAGTTTGCAACCATATTTTAGGAATTCCTATGGTGTATAAATTTGGTAATGTTCTTTCTTTGTGTTAATAATTTATATATTTTATCACTATACTTTATTTCTAGTGATAATATCTCCAGTCTGTAAACAGAATTCATGAACATGTGCTCTGTTTTAAAAGAGATTCTCATGTATTTGTCCCATTCTTCTATCAAATTGAATTCACCTCTTGTGCTCATTTTGATTTCCTGCAATTTCATCATATACCATCAAACGACTAAAACTCCAAAATACCTCTTATGCATACCTACCTTGCTCCTATTTTTGGTTGTGTTGTAAGCCTCTCTTATCTTAAGCCTAGTTGCGGTAGCTCTTTCCTTGATCCAACAACCCAATCAAAAATCAAATAAAAACAACTCCTGCACTCATTACCTAGCCTAAAAAGCCTAATTCATCCAGGCCTCTTGGATGTGACCTTGTGGAGAGAGCCCTCTCCAACTTGATAGGGCTAGCTACCAAGTTAAAATCTTGGTCTGTGATTACCTCTGTTGGGATTCCATATTCAGCCTTGGGAATTTGGCAGAGTGATAACAGTTGTGACACTTGCTTTCTAACTAATTAAACTAGGTAAATTAATCTATATTCCTAAGGGATGTGAAAATGGTTCCCATGATTCGTTATGATTCGCATGGGTCACAATAAGTGCAAAGGGGAATATAATACTTGAAAAAGTGAGGATGCCACTTCACGCCCCAAACTAAAATTGATTTAGAAAAAAGTTAAGACATCCATGTGGCAAAAGAAAAGCATGAATTGTTTTTCCTTATTGGTTAATGATGACCAAACGACCTAAAATAGTATGTAAAAATATTTAGTAGTGGGGGAAGATTATTAATCGCTACCACCCTACTAAGGAACAACAGAAAAAGTTACAAATTTATGAAAAATGCATATTCATGCAGTTATCTTCTCGAAAGTTGTGTGGTTTCAACAATATTGCAAAAACATTTGCAAAATCCACACATCTATTTCCTTGAAAACGTTGTGGGTCATACATGTATGTAAATAAGGTCAATGTTTTCCAACCAAAGGCTAAAATCAGGCACTTAAATGATCAATAGAGGCCAAAAATGAATATAGAAATGAAAATGGCATATAAAGAAAGCCTGCAAACAACAAAGACTACATAAAAAAGAGAAATGGAGTTGCCAATCTGCTTGATGGATTTTGGTGCCAGAATATGAAATATAAAAACACACAATAATGGATCAATATTCAACCAGGAATGATTGAGAAACTACACTAAACAAGAACACATACGAAATAAAATGGGAAGCAAAGAATCCTTTATTGATATTGAAAGAAGATAATAACAAATTACAATTGTCTTGAAGACATAATAGAAGATCTATTGGTAGTGGAATCTTTGGTATCTCCTAGAGTAGGGCCCTCTTCTCCTTTTTTGTGTGGTTTCTCTCCTAAAGAAGCTTTGAAAATCACAAATGGTGGAGCTCCAAACTTTTCAAAGAAAAGCTAGAATTGAGAGGCAATTTGGCCAGCATAACTTCATGTTGGAAAATGTAACTAATTTTCGTTTTTATAATTGTCAATGTACTCAAATCATTATGTATATTTTATGTTACATGAAAAATAAGAAAGAAAAATGTCATTTCAGAGCATGGGTTTCATGCTTCATTTTGATGGTCATCTAGGTAAAGCATGTTCTTCACGCTTGTAGGATTTTTCATGTCAAAAGAATATTTTTCTTGAGTCAAGTGAGTCATTATTCTTTGTATAAGACCCTATTGGGCAAGTTGTAACATGTAAAAGTTAATGATTTTGAGTCTAAAAAGTCCTATTATCCTCCAAGCACAAGTCTTCCCTAGTCAAGGAAAATTTGGCCTAGATAGGGTCAATCGACCTCTTTGAAAGGTTGTATATAGAAGGAGATTTGATCCATTCAAGATACACTTCTAAAATTCACATTCTCAAGTAAAAAGAAACAAGACAAGAAGAGATAGGAAGCTAGAAGATAAGAATAATTACCCCATCAAAGGAAAGAAGTCGAAATATTATTCTTTCTTCTCACATGTGTGAAATCTAGGGTTTCTTTTTCACTACAGAAGGCCGAATATTGCAGATCGAAGTTTCATATCCAAGTTGGCACTGCAATTTATGATCAAAGCTAGCTTGAAGAGGGTTTGACTTTAGTTGACTTGGAATACCATGATTCACTCAAAGAAGCATTCTTTGAAAGGTTGGCACATTCTAAATAGCTAGGGTTTTTGTTGTACGAAAGGCCGAAGGTGCAGGTATGTTGCAAGAGGTCGATAAGATGCTCCAAAGCATAAAAATATGAGATTGGAATTGATTGGAAAGGCTTGACTCTAGTTGACTTTGGCTTATTGCAGAAGGGTTTCTTGGAGGGATGACTTGGTGCTTGGAGGAGGACTTGGTCTATGGTTTTGGGTCTTGATTTTATCATTTGAAGTAGATTTTACAAGAAGAAGAGATTCTTTCTAGGTTTTCCCCTTGGAGGGGTTTTGTTGTGGCTTGGAGCCTAATATTTGTGTCCACTGTGTTTATTTTTTTTTCTTGATGATTGTTTGATGAAAATATCTAATAAAGAAACTCAAGAAGATAAATAAATTCCACATGTAATTATTAAGGAATAAGGAGAAAGTAAATTAATAGCTACCCTACTACATTCTCCAACATGGTATCAGAGCTAAGGTGAAAAAGAAAAGGAAGCTATAAGATCATCTTTAAGGGTTTGCAAGAGGAATCATTTGCAATATGACATAAGGAAAGAAAAATAAGATTTATTGAACTAGAAAGAAGAATACTATATCAAGGTTTGGTTGAAGAAGACCTCATCATCAAGATTTCATTGAAGGAAGGAAGGACCAATCTTTATTGAAGATTCTCTAGTGCATCACCTTGAAGACGAGGAAGCATCAAGGAATCTTGGTATCATATCTCACTCTTTGAAGTCGTTTGAAGACAACATCATTGAAGGAATCCTAGAAATCATGATTCTAGGGAAACTTTGAAATATCCTTGGTCTTGAAAACATCAATATAGTTGAAGACATCATCAAAAAGGAAGGACTCTTGGTTGAAAAGTGTTATATTGTCTTCTATGTCTCAATATACAGATCATGTGGCTACATTTTGCAAGGAGAGCAACAAGCTTGTTGGGTCACCAAACTTGCTAGCATGGAAGAAGAGGATTGAATTGGCACTCACAAAAAATGAAGTCATGGAATATGTCATTGGTGAAGTAGTTGTACTAGACAAAGATAAGACTCAAGAGTTGGAAAAAGAGAAGGTAGAAGTAAGGGCACAAAGAATCATTTTTGAATCTATAAAAGAATATATTGTTCCCTTTGTTGTTGATTTTCAAACATTCAAGGCTATGTATGATAAGTTGGTGAAATTGCACTCTGTAAGTATATTAGGCCAAAATATATCCTCGAGGAATCAACTATATAGAAGAAGGAAGTCAAAGTATGAAGATATGGCCACTTATATCATGAATATCTCACGAATAAAGGATCAATTAAAAGGTTTGGGGAAATTATTTCAGACTCTAAAATGATCATTATGTGTATTAAATAGTTTTCCACTTGTTTGGGGTAGTTTGCTACTAGTATCTACTCTAAGAAGGATACTAAATTGTTTAGTGAGTTATGGGATCAATGTATCTTGGAAGAATCTAGGATCAAGGTAAAATATGAGATTGAATCAAATGAAAGGTCTCAATCCTTTATTACAAGGTCCAAGAAGTTGAAGAAAGGAAAGTTTTGAAAGTCCAAGAAAAAGACAGATATGTCCAAGGTTTAATCCATTAGATGTAATGGGTATGGTCACTTTAAAAGGGCTTGTCCAAACAAGAAAAACAACAAAAGAAAGGTAAGAATTGAAGCTCACATAGTTGAAGAAAAGGGAGAACCTGAGAAGAAGTCGAAAGGAGAAGATACCAAGGATATTTACTATTAAAGGAAACTCCATCTATACCAAGTTATTTATTAGTTTTTTATTTCTTTTATTAAGTCGAAAGTAGAGTAGCATGCATTGTTGTATAGTCTAGAAGAGTCTTGGTTTTTATAAATTCATGGCATCATATATAGAAGCATATGATAGTGGAATTAGAGTCTTCATCATCAATTTTCTTTGGTAGGAATCATTTAGCTATCAATGAAAAGGTTGGGACCATATTGCATATTGATGCTCTTCCAAACATTTTCTAACATCATGTTAGAGGCAGTCATTTTGCAAATAAGGATCAGCAAGATCCTATAGGAACCATAATTTTTGGAGTTTCTTGGAAAGGGCATTATGACATCACTAGTATACATTCCATATAGTATGGAAGAAATACTTCTGAAGGATGAAGGAATGCAGATGGTTAAGTTACAGTGTGAAGGACATAATGAAATGTTTTCTACTCCTGGGAAAAGAAACCTATCTTCGACAAGTACAAGAAGCAAGATTGTTCAAGAAAGGATGACTAGATGATTGTATGGAAGCAAAGGTATGCATATTTTTCTCTAGAGTAAGGTTTATATCCAGAAGAATCTTGCATAAATAATGTGCTTGGTAAGTCTTCCATATGGTTGCATGATGCTCGAAAGAAGAAATTTGACATAGATGGAGATCAAGACTCTTCCACAAGATTGCATGGCATAAATATAACATATTTTATCAACATCAAGCATAATATCCAGAAAGAAATAAAGGGAGTTAACATGACAACTCCAAGGAAGATATTATAGCTTGGTAATCAAGTTCGATCCATAGGCACCAAAATTAAGATGACTTCATGGAGAAGGATTCTTGTACAATCTGGATATGGACCATGTGAAAGGATGTTGATCTCGAAGACTCAAGTAATATAATCCTTTGATGAGAAGACAATAAGTATAAGGTAATTATAATATTAATATTTTGATATTCGTTATCGAGTTAACATATTTTTTTGCTACCTAGAAAGATATTGTAGGAATACATAATGACAGTTGAGGCAAGTTCAACTGTTGGTGTTGAACTAAATTCAAAGAACATATGGATTGAGTATATGGTTTTTGCAATTATGCAGTCAATATGTTTACATCATCATCCTGGGATTGAAAGGTAGCAATATAAGAATATAACCTTGTTAGCACTTCGTAATTCCTTCAAGATGAGGAGAGGAACCCAAATGTAACCACAAACCAAACTTTAGGGCCGGAAGTTATCCCTTCCAAACCCAATGAGGGATCTCTCTTATGAAACCTTATGGATCTTAGGCAAGGTATATAGATTAAGGTAGGATAATTTCAATAGTTTGATGGTAGGGGAGAGGGAAAATCCATTGGGCATGGAGTCAAATTAATCTAATGATTTTCAGTTAAGAAATGGGAAAATGAAGGATCCTTAGACATGGGCAAGATAGGAAATATTTATGGTGTATTTGTCAAATTTAGTTATAGATATTTGAGTAGAAGAATAATGAAATTGATAATATCTAAATCATTTAGCTGAGGATGAATTTTAGATATTATGGTGGAGGTAAAAACATTGAAATGTTTAGTTATCTATAAGAGATCACCTGAAAGTGAATTCTAAATGAATTTGTTTAACTGAACACTGAAGACATCTCATTTAAGCATGTCTATAACAGAAGATAAAAAAACATAAATAAGAGATAAAAAACACCATAAGTGATTGACACATAAATTCGTGAACAAAGATAATTTGACCTTCATCATTCACTGAAATTTTCAAGTAAAACTATACAATGCAAAATGTCTCTTCTCTATCGCACATTGATCAACAATTTTCTTAATCAAAATTACATCCTATATATATATATAAAATATTAGTTCCTGCCTTTAGGAACTGAATTACCTAAAAATATTTAGTTTTATGCTTTTAGCAGCGAATATAGAACCACCTTCTACAAACTAGGAAACCGTTTGACTAAAGGAATCTTTAAAAAAATACATTTAATGCATGCATAAAGATGAGGTTATAAAATACAAAAGACTTTAGGAAACTTGGCATAACCATATGGATCAATTTCAAGAGGTTTGGGGTTGAATTGAAAGGTCAAATTGTTGATTGTGTGGAAGTGTAGCGAATTTTTTGTGTTGCTTCCTTCTTCAGAAAAAGTGCAGCAAGTGAGCGCAATGATTTCATCATTTGCATACTTCTGATCATCTCCTGTACTTCTGAATGTGTCATATGGGTGGAAGAAAACCCCTCAAAGATAAAATACCTATTAGAAAACATCTATCCAAATTGCAAACATCCCTTCTTGAAAATCACCACCTACAACAAAAACGCAACGACTGAGCGTAACAAATTTCATTTGCATGAATTTGAATAGGTGTCGAAGTATTTGGCTGAGAAAAATAGTTGGTAGATGATTTCGACAACCTTAAAAAACTTCTTTGAGCCTCCATGCACAAAATGGAATGCCAAAACTCTAATATTTTACTAAATCTTAATGCCTTTGACAATAGAGCAACAAATTTGTTGCGTTAATATGTCACTTGCCTTATTTACAAAAAAAATCCAAAAATGCAGAGGATATGACTGATATAGACTAATAAAGTGAAATAAAAAGGGAAAAGAACAATATTCATTTTGGTTACATGTCCAAAATCAAACCTTAGCTACCTCAGCTAACAAGTCCAAATTTCCTCTTTCTTGCTTCTATTTTTCCTGCAATGCCTCATGTAACTCTTGTTTTGTAGCCCTCAGATCCTTTTTCAAGGTAAGATTTTTCCTGTAAAATTTATTGAGTTGTGTATGTAGGGGCAGAGCTCTCCTCAATGTATATTTAGCTTCAAGCACTGTTGGCCCACAATTATTCAGGTGATCGTGTATCTTTTGTTTAGCCCTTTCATCTTGTTCTTTAAGCCCAATGATTTCATTTTGAGCTTTCCTTAGCTTCTTCCTTAGTGTATGGAAAGTTTTTTGTCCTTCATCCAACTCAGTCTTCTTCTTCTCTTGCACTGACTTTCCTTTCATCAAACTTTCTTTTTGTAGCTCCAATTTCCCGGTTGAAGGTATGGTTAAGGGATTCTTGATTGTGAGGTCTCTAGCTCTTGGATGTCCCTTGTTCCCGCCTTTCCTTTACCTTTAGACCTAGCGGCAAGTGAAGTTGTCTTCATTGTTGGTTTTTTTTCGTCGACTTTATATTTCCTTTCCAAAATATTCTTCTTCAACTCCCTATTATCATGTTGAAGTTGGGCAATGACTAAATGAGAATTTTTCAATTGTTCCTGCAGTTCCATAATATCTTTATCCTTTTCATTTAACTCAATGTTCTATGATGTGGTACCTTGAACTTTAGTAGTTTTTTCAAATATTTTCTCCATGGATAAAGTCTTTGCAGCAACTCTTGTGTGTGGTTTCTTGGAAACCTCCACCACCTCAGGAGAGAAATGAAGCTTCTTGCTTTTTTTCCTGTCAAAATGGTCAACCAAAGTATGTGGCCTTTTGAATGAGCCTTCAACTGTTGGTTGAACATCATTTTCCACTGATGAGGGTGTATCTCTTTTGCTCCAGGAACTATCTAAAATTTCAACCTTGGATGAATCCAAGAAGCTTGCCATGACTGATTTTTCTTAATCAATTCTTTCACCACTAACAATTTGATCAAGGAGAAATGAAAAATATTGTGCTCCACTTGACTCTTCTTACCCTGAACCTTATCTTCCATTTTACCAATGCTCCTAAATAAGTAAAAAGGTATATTTTAAGGTATTTTACTTGTAAAATGCATCAACAACCTGAAGTGGTATTGATAAACCCCTCCCAAATATGCCTTCACATGTGAAATATCTTTGAATCACCCTGAGTAACTTGTTGTAAGGTTCAAGAAGATATTATCTTGGAAAAATAGCCCCATATTATTTATTTTAATATTTTGGTTTCATAAAATCTTTTCAATTGACCATATCTAATGGCATGCACTTGAACCATTTCTCTCCATGCAAAGGGATCTTTGTAGCAGCTGAGATAATAACCTCTGAAATTGGGAAACTAAATTCTCTAACCTTGGATTCCACACCAGTGAAGTTTATATAAAATTATTTGGTCACCTGAACACTATAACCTTGTATATTCTCACAAAACCTGATGCAACCAGTCTGCTTAAATGCAACCCTAATAATTGGATCTGAATTCACCAAGGTAAGGTCTTCAAGCTCAAACCTGACTATATCACCCCCTCTTTACCTTTTCTTCCTGTATTGTGTTGTCATGGCTCACAATGAAAATTTACCTACGGATTCAAGATGCAATGATAGCACTCAACAAATTTGCGCAACAAGAATGTAGAAACAATGGAATTATGGTTTAAATGATGGTTTGTGGAAATATTATGAATGGAAAACCTCTGTGTTTTAAAGATTAAACTACAAGCATCTAAGTCACAGGACAAAATGCTACAATTTTTGTTTCTGTACGCAGAAAATTTACCAAAATACAGGTGCAGCAAGTTAAATGTTATGAGGGTCAGAAGCTCATATGGATGCTCTCCTTAGTTTTTAAAGATGAATTAGACTTCATACAAAATAAATCATTTTAGAAAATGGAAAATTGAAACTCGAGGGTGATCGTGGTAGTGAGAAAACCTTCGATTTGTATAAGTGCAATGGATCCCCTACAACCAAAATGCAACAACTCTCGTTTTATGTTCAGAGCATCTGAGGAGGATGAGAAACTTGCTAGATTTATTTTTGAGAGCTGCAACATATCTTTTTCATCTTCGCGTTCCAAGCTTTCCTTTAATTTCAATGATTACTTTCAAATTTAGAATATTGAATTGAAATGCAAAGGAGAATTCGAACATCAACTTGTGGTGATAAGGATATGATGTAATATTTGATTTGACCTTGCAACTGACTGAAAAGACACCACTTAACTTGACTCAATGATGAAAAAACCATTATTATCTTCATTCATCACTTAGATGACACATTAACCCTAGAATTACTAAACCTAGGCCTTTTAAGACATTGACAAATTGATTTTTATTTACCACTCAAAAATTTAATCTGTCTTATTCTAAATTGACACCAAGACTTGATCTCTATGAGATCATAGAAACACTTTACAAATTGACCAGAATAATAAAAGACAAAACTTAACTCTTTTTACTATAACATAGGACACTAACATTGGCTCCAATGGGGATGGCATCCTCCCTGTGAAGTGCCAAAGAACACTATAGATTAGTAGCCTGATCCATTGGGCTTTATTGAATCTATACTTGACTCATGATTAACTATGAATGACCATGAATTTTCACATTCTGAAAATTGGCAGCAATTCATCAAAATCTTAGGGCCTTCTCCTCAGGATTCAAATTCTAGTGATAGCTGCCCACACGTGCAATATTGGAAATTTGAATGGCTATATACAATGGAGTGATCAAAACTAATTGATTTTAGGAAAAATAATGTTTGAGAAACATGTCATTTACAGGGCCTCCAGCAAGAAACTCTCCTGTCAAATCTTGCTGCAAATAAGAATTATTCCCATGGAAATTTGCAATATGGAATGGTCCCTTCCAAAAATGATCAAATTTACCATGTTTTCCTTTGTCTTCATTCTGAGCATCCCACTTCAGAACCAAGTCACTAGCCTGAAAATATACAACCTTTATTCTTCAATAAAAAACCTTTTTAATTTTATCTTGGATTGCTTGGGTATTGTTATACACTTCCTCTCTTGTTTTCCACAATTGAATCATCTAATTTATTATTCTTTGCAATTTTTTTGGCTCTACATCTACTTCCTACAACAACTTCATCACTGGAATTCCCAAGGAAGTAGGAAAAATAGCATATGTTCCATATACCAATTGAAATGGTGACATACCAATTTACTTCTTAGTGTTCACTCTATCAGCCCACAGTGCATAGATCAACTTTCTATGCCATGTTTTAGATTTTCTTTCAACAACTTATTTATAATGTTCACCAAAATATTATTTAAAGACTCAACTAAACCATTACCATGTGGGTAATATGTAGTAGAATCATTGAGTACAATATGATATTTATGACAGAATTCAGTCATCTTTTTGTACTTGAATGCAATAGCATTATCAATGATTATTCTACAAGGACAACCAAATATTGAGAGAATATTACCTTCCAGAAACTAAATGATGACTAAATTTTTTGCTTTCCTAATTCATATTTATTCTATCCACTTTGTGAAGTAGCCTGTAGCTGTCAAAATCCATGTATTATGAGCTGAAGAAGATGGATGGATTTCCCCAATGAAATCCAAACCACATTGCTAGAATGGTGCTTCACCTATAATTGGCTTCAGGGGTAGGGGAAAAAGCTTCTTTTTACTTAAAAAATTTGACATTCATGGCAACTTGAAACCTTTTTATAAACATCAACAAAGAAGGTTGGCCAGTAAAAAAAAATGCTTAAAATTTTGTTTTTCCAAAAATGATGACTTCCACAATCTCCTTTGTGAAATTATTCCATGACCTTTGGGGCTTCATCCTCTAGTAAACAATTTAAAAAAATACCTCCTGAGTCTTTCCAATACAACAATTGATTTAAAATACAGAATTTCACAACTTTTAGTTTTAGAAAACTTGCCTTTGTGTTTGTCATTTCTGGAGGAGCCCGTGAGTATTATACGACATAAACTAGATCATCATACCATGGAGAGTAAATAAAATTTATAAATACTTGTTGAGAAGTTTTTTAATTATTGTCATCTGACAAACTAACCATGAGATTTATGTCTAATACATTCAAATTTGAATCAACCATCAATTTTTCCAATCCTTGACCCTTAACGAGCTTGCCAAGGCTAGATCAACACACCATACACAAGAATTGTTGCTATCCATCTGCCTCCCCTACCTTCAAGATCAGGTTGGGTCAGAATATCTTTCACAACAACATTTGGGACATAGGCGATCTCATGTGAATGAAGGACATAGAATCTAAAATATTTAAAGGTTTTAACCAATGCATAAACCTGATTTTCCAGAATATTATACTTAAGATAAGAATCTCTCAAAGCCTTGCTAAAGAAATTTATTGGTTTTTCATTACCTTGCTGATTTTTTTGCATTAAGAGTGTTGCAATTGTACATTCAGATGCAAAAGAGAATATGATAAAGTCTTTAGTATAATCTAGACTAGCTAAGAGAGGAGCATTAGTCAAGGCTAGTTTTACCTCATCAAAAGACTACTTTGCTTCAATTTTCCACCTGATTGCACTTTCTTTTTTCAGCATATTGGTCAAGAACCTTATAACTTATGCTAGGTTTGGAATGAACCTTCTCAAAACATTTACTATTCCCAAAAATGACTGAACTTCTTTCTTATTCCTTGAAATATCAATTTTCTAGATTTCAGCAACCCTGTTAGGATCAATTTTATTTCCATCCTCTGAGATTATATTCCCCAGTATTTTTCCTTCCTCCATTACGAAATTTGACTTCTTTGGATGTAAAGATATACCAAATTTTCTGCACTTTTCAAAAACTTGTTTTAGATGATGCAAGTGATCAAAATCATATTTTCAAAATACAACTATATCATCAAGGTAAGTGAAAATGAACTTCTTATTTTCATCATAAAATGTAATATACATGGCTCTTTGAAAGGTAGCCCCTGCATTCATTAGCCCAAAGGGAATTTTTTCATACATAAAATTTCCCCATGGTGTAATAAAAGTTTTTTTTTTCCCAAGTCATTGAGGTGCACCAAGATCTGATTATAACCTGAGAAACCATCAAGAATAGACATCCTCTAAGAGCCAACCAACTTTTGCATTATATGGTCCATCTTGGGTAAGGGATAATTATCTTTAAGAGATACTTTGTTGAGATTTCTGAAATCAACACAAAGTCTTATTTCACCATTATTTTTCCTTACATGGACCAAATCAGCAAGCTATTTTGAAAATCTTAAAGGTACAATGATTTTGGCATCAAACATTTTCTCACTTCTTTTTCAATAAGAGGAATCAACAAGGGATTGATTCTTCTTAGTTTTTGCTTAAAAGGCTTCTGATCATGTTGATCCAGGTGGATACTGGTGGCCACCTATCTATTTCACTTAGACCCCCACCATTATTTCTTTTAATTTTTTAGTTTCCTTAATTGTCACATAATTTACTATTTTTGGAAATTTTCTAGGTCCTAAACTTTTGGAGCCGTTTTGAGGCCCTAAACGACGTTTTTTTGGCATAAAAGGTCCAAAAAATATGATTCTTCCAGACTTGATATTCGCTGGAAGAAATTTTAGTCCTCGGATAGATATTTCTAACAATTTATCATGTGCGTCAAACGAATATAGTATGCCAAAGTTACGACCCCGAGAAATTGATGTACCAATTTACCCTGACGGGGCCCATAGTTTGGTGTTTCATCTCCTAGGGTTAGGTATTTGTATGTTTAGGGTTTTCCATTGTTTCTCAATAATAAATAGGCCTTCGAGCCTCAGTGTAACATAGTTTAGAGGCAGGTAGCCACCACATATCTTCTCAGAGATAAGCTACTAGCACCCTAGCTAGTTTATTTCCATTATGTCTGTAAGCATATTTCAGTTATAATATATTAATGAAATGAAGTATTATTTCTGCTACATCTCTGCTTTTACGTGTATTTCTGTATTTTATTATGTTCCTTCATAAGTTCATATCAGTGGTATCAGAGCGGTCTGCTCTTTCTCGATCCTTCTTTGCATGTCCCCAACGAGGTCGAGGTATAAGGAGTTAGGGCTCGATTTGGTTGAACCTTTGCAAGATTAGCCTTGCAAACCCCGAAAATTTCCCATGGGGGAAAAAAATAAAGACGAGGGAGTAGGAGATACTATCAAAATATTTCTCAAGGATTACCTCGAGAAACAAAGGAACACGATGATGGATAACTTTTCCTAGATTCTTCAATGACTGCCCACCGATGGCACATCTGCATCCATCAGCCACTCTAGAGGTGCAACTCCTTTTAAGGTACATGTAAACTTTGACATTCCCATATTTTAGGGCCAAATATATGTAGACGTCGTAGATAGATGGTTGAATCTATTAGAAGGGTATTCCTCGATTCATGACTTTTCCAACAGGGAAAATATTACTTTTGCACTCCTCAAAGTCCCCCCCCCCCATGTCAAGGGTTGGTGGGAAACCTACTATGAGAAAAAGGATGAGATGGAACCCTCTCTATTTTCGGTTGCACCCACTTAGAATTATTTATGAGATGCCATCAAGGAACAATATTTTCCCATGGGGAGCTATGAGTAAAAGTACATACAATGGACTACACTGCGGTAGCAAAGGGATCAAGATGTGCATGAGATGACAAATTTGTTTCATGCCCTACGCACAAAATTGGGTATCAAGTATTCAAATAAACATTTGGTGCTGAAGTACCACACCTATCTACACATATACATTCAGAATGAAATGGAGTTCTTCGACATATCCTCACTTGGTGTAGCATACTAGTATGCTGCCAAGATTGAGTAGAATTTCAAACATAAGAAGTGAGACTTTGGATCTATGAATCACAAGTAAGGGAAATGTGCCCCCAAATCACAAAAAAAAGGACAAAGCCAAGGCAGGGTGCCCTAGGATAACCCGCCAAAGCCACAAGCAGAGAACAACACTGTGAAGCCAAAGAAGGACATGGGAAAGTGGTGTGAGTTCCATAAGAGCTCCACTCACAAAACAAGTGAGTGTCAAGACAAGCAGTCACTGGTGCTCGAGCTGAAGGCTTATGAATCGGATGCATGATTTGACTCTAAATCAAAACCTGATAAGGGGAGTGACAAAGGAAAGAAAATATCGATACAAAGCCCAACACCACCATTGCCACCACGAAGATCCAGAAGGAGGAACCAGAATATCGAGAGGAGGAGGAGAACCTCTTCCATTCCTAGATGTGGGTAAAGGGTTCACCACTGCAATTCATTGTCGATAGCGGGAGCCAAAAGAAACTCATTTCAGTAGAGGTCGTGAAACGGTTGGGCTTGCCAATCACAACACACCCATAGTTGTACACCATCGGGTGGATTCACTAAGGACAGGATATCCACGTCAACTATCAATGTTCTTCTTCCCTACAACATCAAGCCCTTCATGGATGAGGTAGTATGTGACATTGCCCCTCTTGATGTTTGTGATGTATTATTAGGCCAACCATACTTGTGGAGGTGACATGCAGTATACAAGTCCCAACGTTGCGTTGTTATTGTTACTTTGGGAAATAAAATAAGTTGTACAAGATAACGAAGGTCACACCGCCTGTCGTCATGTATTTGGTTACTGCAAAAAAATGTAGTAAGCTCATTTTCAAAAAATGAGAAATTTTTTTTCCTGATGATCCACCCTCAGGGTAAGAAGAAGATTATGGCCACAACCTCCAGATTGGGCTCCTCCACACGACAACAAAAAATGAACAAGGTCGTGAAGGAGTACAAGGACATATTCACCTCACCCACAGGGGTGCCTCTACACTGTCAGGTCAAGCACCCCATAGATTTGATCGCAGGTGTGTCGCTGCACAATGGACCAATCTATCGGCACTGTATTATGGAGAACGATGAAATCAAGAGGCAGATTGAGGAGTTTTTGAAAAAAGGTCACATCCGGCCGAGTTCATCACCCTATGGGATCCCTATCGTGTTGGTGCAGAAGAAGGATGGGACTTTGAGACTCTGTATTGACTATTGAGCGTTGAACAAGATCACTGTCCAGAATAGGTACCCTATCCCATGGATTAATGACCTTATGGACCAAGTCAAGGGGGGGAAATATTTCAGCAACATCGACTTGAAGTCCGGGTATCACCAGGTACCAATCGAACCCTCTGATGTGTGGAAGAGTACCTTCGAAGCAAAGGAGGGCCTGTTTGAATGAGTGGTCATGCCTTTCAGGTTGATGAATGCTCCTGAAACCTTCATGAGGCTCATGGATGACATCTTGTAGCCATTCACCAACTCATTTGTAGTAGTATACCTGGATGACATCTCGATCTTCAGCCAAACTAGGGTAAAGTACCTCCACCACATCTGACAGGTCCTCCAAACACTGTGGCAACAAAAGTTGTGTGCCAATTTGGAGAAGTGCACTTTTGGCATTACTGAGGTTCAGTATGTGGGATACATTATTGATGAGTGGGGGGTGCATGTAGATCCAGCCAAGAACCAATTCATTCGGGATTGGCTAGCCCCAACCACTTTAACAGAGCTTTGAAGCTTTCTGGGTATTGATAATTTCTACTGCAGGTTCATGTTGGGATTCTCTCATATCACTTAGCCCTTGAGTCAAGTCACCAAGGGATGAGCGAAAGAAATTTCTTTTGGTATGAATCTCAACAGAAGGCATTCAAAGAGTTGAAACATCACCTTTGCTCTACCAGAGTGCTGACATTACCAAACTTGCAACAACCATTTGAGATCAAGACAGATGCCTCTGACTATGCTATTCGGGCAGTTCGTACTCTACATGGGCATCCAGTGGCATATCATAGTGAGACATTATGTGACATAGTCCAGAAGTATCCCAGTTATAAAAAAGGGATGTATTCCATTGTATAGGCTTGCCGACAATGGAAGCATTACATTTTGGTGAAGGAAATGATCATCCACATAGACCACCGACCCTTGTAGTTCATAGAGAAAAAAGGGAAGTTGCAAAATGATCACCATCAGAAGTGGTCCACCTATTTGTAATAGTTTCATTTGAACATCAAGTACAAGAAGGGCAACACCAATAATGTTGCAGACTGCCTCAGTTGACCACCGATAGTCACGCTAACCACTGTTCTCAACTCTTGTGGGCACGATACTTTTGATTGGTCACTTCTCTACACGAGCGCTCCAGAATTTAGCCACACATACAAGATGCTCTTGGAGGGTAGCCGAGTTCCAAATTTTCACCTCTAGGATGCACTTTTATGTCACTTGGGACACCTTTATGTTCCTTCAAGCGAGCGTTCCAAGATGATTTGGGAAGCGCACTACAGTCGGGTCGTTGGGAATTTCGGGGTCGAGAAAATAGTGGAAATGCTAAAAAATTATTTCTATTGGCCAAAACTTCAACAGGATGTCGGGAAGTACATCAGATCCTGCACTCCCTGCGCCATTTCCAAACCGACCATCAAGAATCAAGGCCTCTATACTCCGCTGCCTACCCCTAGTATAGAGGCTTCTATATGCAGGTGGATATTTTTGGCCACCCGTCTATTCCACTTGGACCCCCACCATTGTTTCTTTTAGTTTTCCAGTTTCCTTAAATGTAGCACAAATATTTTTTTGGCAGTTTTTTTGGTCCTGAACTTTCAGAGTCGTTTTGAGGCCCTAAACGACGATTTTTGGCCATGAAAGGTTTGAAAAATATGATTCTTCCAGACTCAATAGTCCATATCAGCAATTGTAGTCCTCATATATATATTTCTAATGATGTATCATGTGCATCAAATGGAGATAGTATTCCAAAGTTACGACCCCAGGAAATTGATGTACCAATTTACCTTGACGGGGCCCATAGTCTAGTGTTTCATCTCCTAGGGTTAGGTTTTTGGATGTTTATGGTTTTCCATTGTTTATCAATAATAAATAGGCCTTTGAGCCTCATTTTAACATAGTTCATAGACATGTAGCCGCCACATATCTTCTGAGAGATAAGCTACTAGCCCCCTAACTAGTTTATTTCCATTATTTCTGTAAGCATATTTCAGTTATGAGATATTAATGAAATAAAGTCTTATTTCTGTTGCATCTCTATGTTTATGTGTATTTATGTATTTTATTATGTTCCTGCATAAGTCTGGATCACCTGCTTAATTGGAATTGTATGTTGGATAATGATCTTATCATACACTTTGAGGTATTCATATCCCCAAGAAAAAATATTTGAATATTCCTTCATAAGATCAAGGTATTTATGTCTATCTTCATAGGTCAAAGATTTGGAAAGCTTGAAAATTTTAGGCTTTTGTTCTGTCCCTATATTTCAGTCTTCTACTTTAGCTTCAGTGGGAATTACGTTGGGGTTCTTAGCTACATCATTTTGATCAAATAAATTCTCAAGAGGGACCAAACCTTTTGGTATTACATTATTCTTCAATTGCTTGAACTCAAGATCTTCTACTTTATTTTCAAAACCATATGTATCTAAATTAAAAAACTATTGTTCATCCTCATCAAAACAATTTTCTTCATCTATGCGCAAGCTAGAAAAGTCTTCAGACATTTGCAAAAAACTATTAAGTTGTTTTTCATCTTCAAACACTTGAAAATATTTTACATTGTCTCAGGTTGCTGGCCTATGTTTGACTTCTATTTCATACTTCTTATTGGGATAGATAGGAAAATTAAACAAATTAGTTAAACTGGAAAATACATGAGTTATCATATTATGTCCTCTAGGAATTAAAGAAATTATATTATGAAAAGAGCTACAACATTCCTATAGGCCCTCATCCTTGGGTGTTTGGTCTAATACACACGTTTTATTTGATTGATAATAAACTTCAAATCTCCATGAACTAAAATCCTCTTTGTCCCCAAATCTTTCAAAACATGTTGTTGGGGTTCCTATGTTTTGGCAATACCAAAAGATAAGACAACATCAAACCACTTTGGGATCCTAGGATCCAGGCCTCCTGGATCTGGAGAGGGATATCTCCAAAAGAACAAAGAAACATATATCTTTGAAAGTTTGAAATGAGGTATTAGGCTAGCTATGAAGCACAGGGGGTTTGAAATGATTTGGTTGGTTGGTTTTTGGGTTGAGTCAGAGACCATAGACTGAGAAAGTAATGGAAGGAAAGGAGCAGAGTAGTGGGACGTTTCAGTAAAGGAGGATAGGTTAGAAATGTGCCATCCATTGGGCTATGGAGTCATGAAAGGAGATTACTTGAAAACCACTAGCCAAGGCTTTCAGAGGGCAAGTCATTTATACTAAAGGATCTTTTAGATAGATGGTGGAATGGAAAATTAAGAGTGAAGGTGAAAGAAGGAAATAAACCCAATTTCTGTCTATAGATCAGGTTAGAGGTCATTTAACTCCAGACTTGCTTGGACATACTCAAAGGCAACTTTCGATGAAGTCACAAAGAGGGTAATTTATAGATTGGAGGTCATTTAACTCCAGGTCTGCTTTAGCATGCTCCAAGGGAAAAACAAAGATAAGAGTTGACACAAAGTTGGAGTCTATAGATCGGAGAAGGAATTTTAACCTTCCCTGCTTTGACACCAGCAAGAAACATCCAAGCAGCAAGCTCCGAGTTCACACAATAGCTAGCAGGGAATAACGTCTGCTACACTGGTTAAACCACGGGAGTCTACCCTCATATTTCACTATCAGCAGAAAACATTGAGGGTAGGGAGAGTAGAAACATAGGGTACCATGCGTGGGTAAATCCTATGCCAGGTTTCTGATTCCTACCAAAAGAAAATGAACATCATGGAAAAATGTAATAAAATAATGTAGAGAGAAAACATCACCCGTAGTAATAGACCAGGATCCAATGAAATTGATTTTTCAATTGATGTGCAAAACCAGTCACATACACTGAGCTCAATGGCTAATACAGTCCAAACTTTCTCCTCCCAGCCTACTACATTACAAACCACTTTTCTACTCTCTCCCAGAATGAGTAATAGCAGGAGTAGATGTTCATTTAATTTGATTCATTAAGATAGAATGGAGGAAGTGTTCATGCCCATAATGCTTAATGTTTCTTCGTTGACTATGTGTACTCTGTAGTCTGGTTCAAAGATCTCTGTCAGGTCGGATTTGACCTCGGATGTGTTCTTGAAGTCCTTATGGCTATTTGGAACTCTGCGCCACCTTCTGGAATTGGTGAACTGGATAGAAAGTCTGCGGGCCTCCATACTCCATAACTGCTAGTTCTGACAGTCTTTAAGAAGCTTCTGTCAGTGTAATTAATTGTTTCTAGGCTCGAGGAGGCATGGAGGCTTTAGTGGGAAGGTGTACTATCTGGAGAAAAACGCCCCGCTGATATTCAAACACAGATATGGATGTTACGTGTGTTGTTTAGTCTTCCAACTACGCTTTCTTCCTTTGAATGCAGGATTAAGCCTTAATTACTCAATAATAAGCATTAACCCCTTGGATATCTTATGCTGATATAATTTTGCTGATGTAACAGTTTCTCTGTGTTTTGAATCACAGTAAATGTGATTATGATAAACGGAGTGAAATACCTCTCTGGTGACAATCCTTCACAATGACACAAATCAATTATAAAATCCAGGGTGGTGGTGGAAGAATGCTTTGGAGGCCTGCGGAATGGTGGTGTAATGGTGGAGAAATAATCTTAGTGTAAAGCCCAGAGTCTTAAGGTTCGGGTGATTTACAAGGAAATGAATGAGAATGCAATGAAACACCCATGAAACAGTTGTGAAAGGTGGGACCCAGCATGGGCGGAGGGTGATTAGATATGAACCGTTGGATCTTAGGAGGAGATCAACGGTGGTGATTAAGAGACGAAGTTAGAGGAGGTTCCGATGAAGAAATATGGATGGGGGCGAGATGCAATGGAGACCGTTGATCTAGATCAAACAGACGGTCACGATGGAATCGGAAGATCGTAATCAGGGGAGGCAGCGGGGAGCACATTTGAGAACTTTCGATTGGCGGCGTGCGATTGAGCGCCAGCCATCTGATCTAGAACAAGATCAATGGTGGAGACTCAATCGGAGGGGAGACAGACGGGGAAAAAGGAGTGGAGCGGGAGAAATAGGGGCCATTGGATCTAAGGGAATGAATGGCGGAGATTGGATCGGGACTCGCCAATCGGCTGATAACAAATGCGATGGGGTGGGTGTTGCGATGGTGTGATTATGCGCTAGCCGTCGGATATGGCGGGGAGATCGATGGTTCAAATATGATTGGAGGGGCGATAGGGGTGGGGTGACAGGTGCATGCGATCCGTGCTAGACCGTTAGATCTTTTCAGATCAATGGCAGAGCTCGTAGCAGGGCTGATAGAACAGTAACACTATCGCATCAGAGGTTTTTGGTTTAACAAAGAACGTGCCCGTATGAATGTTTCGATTGTGATTAGCGCCGTAGGTCTCAAGCGCTTGGTTCTGGGCGCGGGGCATATGGGGGAAGTGGTTAAGGGGGTTGGCCGAAAGGGGCTTAGCCTGTGATATGTAGAAAATGGGTTTTTAGCCAAAACAGAGGGTTTTGAGGTTGAAAGAGGGATTCGATAGAGGGAAAATGGGACTATTAAACCAAGCAAAGGATATTTGAAGGCTTAAAAAGGGTTTTGGGAAGATTTAGAGGGTTAATGAGGGAAATTAGAAGGGGAGAAAAGGCCTTTTTTGGCATTCTTCTTCACAAACAAAGAGGCTTCAAAATTGGGAACAATAGTAAGGATTTATCAAAGGACAAAGGAACAAGGAGGCTTCAAGGATGATGTGTTTTCAGAGGAAGTGCATTCCTTGAAGGCTCAAAAAACATTTTAGCCCCCTGTTTGCTTGTCAAAAAATTCATAGGGGGCTAACAGTGGCTCCACATGGGGATGGCTTCTTCTTGAAGGAGTCAAGAATTCAGAGAATGATCTTTGGTGTAGGCCAGATGCCTGATGCTTGACCCATCCATTTTCTTTCTTGGATTAGCTGGCACAAACCATGAAGACATTATATCAGTAGTAAACATTCTCCCAAAGACTACCTACCCATACTATAGTCCTAACATTTTTTCTTCTGGGTGCATTTGGACTTGCAGACCTTTTACATCATCAATTTTTTATAAACAAGAAAATAAACCTATTTTACTCCTACCCTTATTACTCCATGAGACCAGATTAAACTGTTGGCCTCATAGTTTCTCTACCTAAACTACTATCTGCTAGGATTAAACTGTTTAGCAGATTTCTTCTCTACATTCTAAGACATAAATTGAAAAGCAACCAAGCCAAGATTGGACTGTCTGGCTTGCTGGACTTTCCAGAAATTAAAACAACTAACTACATGCTCACAGGCTGAGCTTTATTGAGATTTCCTACCTACTCTACTTGTTGTGTAACCAGCTCCAAAAATAGAAGAAAAGAGATATGAACGCCTTAGAAATAAGCCACTTCGAGGGGGAAACCTCCAATACATTACATAAATGAACAATTATTGGATGATACAATTTACAAAACCTCCTATATATACACTACAATACAATGTAATCCAGTACAATGTAATCCTAGCCGACCTAACAATAATAATTTAGGGGCACAATAATAACAGAATGGGGGATACAAGGGTACAATAATAACAATAAAGGGGTTACACTAACATACTAAGGCCACACTATTAATATAGGGACTTAACATGCCCCTCTCCTTCAACAAGTGTTGTCCTCAACGCTTGATTATTTCTTGATGCTTCTGTATAAAATTCCCATCCTCCCATGTGAAATCTTCTACAGGAAAGTTCTTCCACTTGCTGAGATACTCTGAAATTGATCATACTTGTCGAGTTCTTATTTCTATGACTACTTCATAACTTCTTTCGATGTGATGTTGATATTCCTGTTGTTTCATTAGATTCTGCACCAAAGGTAGGTTATCCTTTGAGAGTTGGAGAACTTGTTGTTGATGCTCGATGTCATCTTCCACTAATTTATCATTCATATTAGCTATTATGTTATCCTTCAAACCATCCAACTTAGCCTCCATTTCTTCTTTAAAACCATCTATGTCATCTTCGGTTGCTCTTCGTAAGATCGAAATTTGTTGCACTTGGTACCGTAATTTTGATATCTCATGCTGCAATTTTTCCACTTCATGCATCATAGTATAGATTTCTGAGGGCTTAATGGGTGTTGAATTATTTGTAGGGGCCATTTCAAAACTCAATACTGAAATATATGCTCAATAGGCCCTTGGAATCACTTCAAACTGATTTTTCAAACAAGATTTATGCAATTCGGGAAAAACAATACACACCTTTTACTTGCTTTGAGGAGCTCGATATTGAAATTTTATTATCTCTGTGATTGCAGATCTTCAATATCTAAAATTATGCCCTATAGTATCCCTCTGAATCTTCTTTCAAATGCCATAGGTCTGATCTAATTTGGATTCTCCAAGACAAAGTTGTGTCCAATCTCCCACAATGACCTAATTCTGGACTCGTTCAATAGAGCGAACTTGTACGACTTGCCACGTGTCACTGTTTCGTCCTTTGTCTCTGAAATTGATAGCCAAGAAACTAGAGTCCGTGTACTTGTGACCAATTTTTACGGCACTCAAATCCACTGCCCAGAGAGAGATTTATTGAACTTTTCCCACGATCACCTCTTTGAGATGCAATTCTGGAGCCTGAAAAAGCACTACCTTCCACAGATCATATCTCCGAAAATATTGTGAACCAAACTCTGAAATGTTTTGACGAATTTCCTCAAGATTTCAGCTTCGCACCATATGAATTTCAGATTTTGAACCTTTGTAGAAAACAAATTATAGCGAAAATGCCACGATGACCTGTTTAGGAGCTTGAAAAAAGACCTAACTTCCACAGATGATATCTTCGAAAATATTGCGAACCAAGCTCTGAAATTTTTCGACAAGCTTCCTCAGGCCTTCGGCTTCGCACACTAAAAATTTCAGCTTCTGAAACTTTGTAGAAACAAAGTTATATCGAAAATTCCACGATGACCTGTTTGGAGCAGCGAAACCCTAGAATCCAAAGCTCTAATACCAAATGTTGTGTAACCAGCTCCAAAAATAGAAGAAAAGAGATATGAACGCCTTAGAAATAAGCCACTTCGAGGGGGAAAGCTCCAATACATTACATAAATGAACAATTCTTGGATGATACAATTTACAAAACCTCCTTTCTATATATAGGAGTCCATGGGGCCATAATGTAATCCTAGTGGGCCACAATGTAATCCTAGCCTACCTAACAATAATAATTTAAGGGCACAATAATAACAAAATGGGGGTTAAAAGGGTACAATAATAACAATAAGGGGGGCTACACTAACATACTAAGGGGCTACACTATTAATATAGGGACTTAACACTACTCTTCTTGGAAATCACTGATGCTCTAGGTGACATCATAATGCTATGTGCCTACTACAACAACAAAAGGATAGGAGCACCGATCGGCCATCAGAGACCGGTTTAGGGTGCCTTTCCGTGGTTTTTCAAAAATATGGTCACAGCCCGCAGACTCCTCCTCGATGAATTTGGCCTTGGCGAAGGATCAATGCTGGCGAAGGATCAATGCCGGAGAATTTGTGAATTTGTTTTGACCGTGTCACTATATATTCTACCACAGATCAATGAACATATGATGTACACTTTTTTCTTCGTGCCTTCCATGATCGGTAGGTTGTCTTTGGCCTTGGGTTTTAGATTTCCTCGTGATTCTCCACTATAAGTTTTCAATGCTCCTTGAGGAACCGATCATCTTCTTTCTGTAGCTTCATCCTTGGAAATACGATGCAATGAAAGTTGTTCTTGATGGAAACTGACTTGATGAGTTGTCTTTGATAGCAACCTATTTTCTATTAATGTATCTACAGATCAGTTCAGAAGTAGTAGAAGAAAGAATTTCAAGTAAGTGCCAGAGAAATAATAAATAGGATATATCATAAAGAATACACAAGTTTGTAACATCCAAGTCACGTATGTACACAGATTAGTACGTCCCAAGTCGCGTATGCCCTTTTGCGCTCCAAATTTACAATACCAAGGGGCATTACCATGGTTTTAGCACACAGTATTGAGCGATGTATAGTTTATTTGATTCCATCCAAGAAAACCATCGGAAGTGGTGTGGTTTTGGCTCATGGTATTGGTAAAAGCTAAATCTATTTAAGAAGAAGAAGATCATAGGGCAAGGTGTGCATGAGTAAGGGTTGTTGATGAATAAATATCTCTAAGGAACATTCAAGATGGATGAACTCTGTTCTTAATTGATAGATCTGAAGCTATGATGCACCCATGGGTATAATGATGGTTTAAGATCTCTAGATCTGATGATGATGAATCTCTAGTTTGATCTACTGACGAAATCATGAAAAATGGCGCAAGTCTACTGAAGAAAATGAAGACATCCTGGTAAGTTTTTATATATCTGGTCTGTTCTACAAAATTTATTTTTTATAGATCTATACACTAGTTGGGTTCAGCAAAAGCGCGTATATACGCAGGTTCGCTTAATGAAAAGCGCGTATGGCAGTTAGGGTTTCTAAAGAATAAAATACACAGAAGTATATGCAATTTGGTGTGCAGGAAAGTGCGTATGTACGCGGCGTCAGTGAAGCAAAGTAGCATATGCTATTTGAATTAATGAATGTTCAGGGTTGAGTTTGTATCTGCATATCTCTTCTGAAGTCTGGGTTATTTCTGATATTTTGGTTACAATGGTCTCACTGTTCTATTTGAAGTATTGGGCAAAGTATGCGTGTTGATGTTAAGTGAAGGGTTGTGTTGAAGCTGCTTGATCTAGTATGAAAATTGATGAAACATGGTTTGCAGTGGGTCTGAAGGTTGAAGTAGAAGCTTTCAGCCAGTAGAAGCTGGTGTTGAAATCAGGGGGTCGAAGCTCCCTTCCAGGAGAGGCTAGTAAACGAGATCAGGGGGTTGGAGCTCCCTTCCAGCTGCAGCTGGAAAACGAGTGAAGGTTGCAGCCTTCTGCAGGTAGAAGCCTACGTACTGGTATAAGTCTGCATCAGTACTATGTTGTAAAAGGCTTCTAAATAATAAATATTGAAAACATAGACGACATCAGCGGTGGTTTTCTCCCGAATTGGGTTTCCACCTTAAATATTGGTGTTCATGTGTGTGATGCTTTATTCTGTTGATTAATGCTCATAACCTGATACATACATGATAAATATGTTTATAAGACTGCTTCTGAGAATTTTCTAAATTTGGAAAGTTAAATCAGTATATGCTAGTTTCCCTCTGCATTTCCGCGTGCATACGCTAGTTCCGTTCATAAAACCGGCGTAAGGAAATCTGCTCAAAGAAAAAGTTGAATTTATTTTATAAGCTCTAAATACTAATTCACCCCCCCTCTCAGTATTTTTCCCAACAATTGGTATCAGAGAAGGTCCTTCTGAAAAATCTTAGCCACTAGAAGGAAGATCAATCAAGATGAGAAATCAAGAAGGAACAACATCTATCAGGCCTCCGCTCTTCAACAGAAACAATTTAATCTTCTGGAAAAAAAGTATGAGATCCTATCTTCAGTCTCTGGGAGCAGATGTATGGGCTATTGTTGAAGGAGGATATCAATATCCAGCCGCAACACCAATAGATCCAACATAAAGAAAGAATTATGAAACAAATGCAAAGGCGGTCAATGCTTTATTGGGGACTCTAACTGAATCATAATTTCTCAAAGTCATGCAGTTGGATACAGCAAAGGCATTATGGGACAAAATCATTCTAAGTTATGAAGGTGATGCAAAGGTAAAAAGTGCTAAACTCCAAACTCTCAGAATTCAATATGAAAATCTAAAAATGCATAATGAGGAAAGAATTTCCAGTTTATTTGTACATCTTGATGATATTGTAAATCGTATGAGAAATCTGGGAGAAACTATAACCGGATCTACTTTGGTTGAGAAAGTTTTAAGATAACTAATGGCAAAATTTGAGTCAAAAGTTTCTGCTCTTGAAGAAAAGCAGGATCTTCAAAATCTTACTGTGGTGCAACTTCATGGCATACTAACTGCATGTGAAATGAGAAGAGGAGGACCATTTGAAGTCAAAGAAGCCGTCTTTAGAGCTTCTACAAAAGGGAAAGAAGTACAAGAGACAAAAGGGTCAGGGTATATCTCAGAAGAAGATGAGGTAAATTTTATAAAGAAACTCCAACTTGGCACATGACGGTTCATAGGTAAGCTTCCTTTGAAATGTTTTGCTTGTGGAAGAGTTGGTCATTATGCTGCTAAGTGTCCTAAAAAAGAAACACATAAAAAATGGAAGGAGGTAGCAGGAAGGAATAAGAATCGGTTTAGCACTAGAAAAAGTTACTATAGTCATGAAGACAGTGATAGGTTATCTGACAGTGAGGAAGAATGTGAACAAGATCTTAGACTTCTCATGGAATTTGAAAAAGAATATAGAGAAGAAAAAGATACTTTTATGGATGCTTTAGAGGGAAATGATTTTCTTGATGAATTCAATCAACTCAAAATATGCTTAGAAGAAAGTAAAATATGCTTAGAAGAAAGTAAAATATCCATAGAAACTTTGAAAAATCAGCTTGAAGAAAAGGAGAAACACAATGAGAAATTAGAATGTGAAATAGTAAGTCTAAGAAAATAAATTGAGAAAGTGAAGACTTTGAATCTTAGATTTGCTAAAGGATCTGAAACCTTAGATGAGATTATCAAGGTACAACGTTCTCCTTTTATAAAGACAGGTCTTGGATATATCGGAGAATCTTCTCAGGCTTCAGCATCAAATTATCTAAAAGCAGTTACAGCTGGTTTACAACATGCTGCCACTCAGCAAGGGAATAAAGAATCTTCACAGGTAAAGCATGATCATCTCAATTCAAAGAACACTAACAGGAATGTCTTTCAAAGAAACACCAATCAACAAGTAAATTCATATAGAAGATTTTATGATTGCATAAATTTCTTCTTCAATGGACAATGTTTCTCATGTCACAATTTTGGTCATAAAGCTGTTCAATGTGTTGCATATAAAACCATCATGACAAGAGAAGAAAGAAAGAAAAGGATGGATATTAAACCAAAGAAGAACACCTATAACAACTTTTCTCCTCTTCAAAATGAAGTTGAATGTGCTTATTGTAATAACTTTGGCCATGAAGAATCTGAATGCAGGAGCAAAGTCCAGCCAAAAGAGCAGTTTCCTTCAAGCTCCAAAGTGTGGAAAAAGAAGGAATTACAGGTTGAAAATTGTGGCATAGATTTATTTGCAGAAGGTGAAGAAAATCAATGGTACATTGACAGTGGATGCTCTAAACACATGACAGGTGACAAAAACAAACTTCTTGCATATAGTGCTCTAGAAAAAGAGAAGAATGTTACATTTGGAAATGACACTCCTGCTGTCATTAAGGGAAAAGGGTCTGTTTTTCTAAAAGAAAAGGTGAAAGCTATTAATGTCATGTATGTGGATGGATTAAAGCATAACCTGTTAAGTGTAAGTCAAATGTGTGATCAAGGAACTGAAGTTGTCTTTAGTTCAAAAGAATGTGTGGTACGTGATCTTGATACAGGTAAAACATTTATAAAAGGAAAAAGAACTCCAAGCAACCTGTATGTATTGAAGAACTGCAAAGAAAAATGTTACTTGAGTAAATCTTCAGAAAACTAGCTATGGCATAGAAGGTTGGGGCATCTGAGCTTCTCTCAAATCAACAAATCAAGCAGACTTAAAGCTGTTCGTGATCTTCCCAATATTACTCTACCTGAAAATATCATATGCAAATCTTGCCAATTCGGTAAGCAAACCAGAGTAAAATTTAATGCCAAGGAAGGATCATCAAGTAAGCCTCTTGAACTCATTCATACTGACATATGTGGACCTGTGAGGAAAAATTCACCACGTGGTGAACAATACTATATCTTATTTATTGATGATTTCTCTAGAATGTGTTGGATTGGGTTGATTAAACACAAAGATGAAGCATTTGAGAAATTTCAGATCTTCAAAGCAGTGATTGAAAATGAATTAGATCTAAAAATCAAGTGTCTTAGATCTGATCGAGGAGGAGAATATACATCAGATGAATTCCTTGAATTTTGTGAAAAACATGGCATAAAAAGACAGTTTTCTATAGCTGGAACTCCACAACAAAATGGCATAGTAGAAAGAATGAATATAATAGTCCAACAAATGGCTAGAGCTATGCTTGATGATTCCGGAACACCTGATACATTTTGGGGAGAAGCAGCACATACAACGGTAAATATTCTTAACAAGGCACATGTTCGTGTAAATAGTGATAAAACTCCATATGAACTCTGGTATGGTAATCCTCCCACTGTGAAGCACTTTATAGTTTTTGGAAGCAAATGCTTTATAAAAAATAATGATGAAAAACTTGGCAAGTTTGAACCTAGAGCAGATGAAGGGATACTTCTTGGTTACTCCTCTAGGAGTAGAGCATATAAATGTTACAATAAAAGACTTCAGAAGATTGTTGAATGTATTGACGTTGTTATTGATGAGTCTCCTGCAGCTCCAAAAGAAGAAAAACAAACAATAGATGAAGACGATGATGACATATATCCTTTTACATCTAATGGAAATGATATAGACACTGAACCCCATGAAGAACCCGAAGATGATTTATCTGAAAAAGCTCCATCCAGATATGTTCAAAAGAATCATCCAGAATCTCAAATTTTGGGAGAAAAGGGATCAGGTATACAAACAAGAAGGACTCTTGTGGGATTTTCTAGCTATCTGGCATTTCTATCCACTATTGAACCAAAAAATGTCAATCAAGCTAGCAAAGATGAATGTTGGATTCAAGCCATGAATGAAGAGCTTGATCAAATTGAAAAGAATCACACTTGGGAATTAGTACCAATACCTCATGACAAAAATGTCATTGGAACTAAATGTATATTCAAAAACAAGTTAAATGAGAATGGGGATGTTATAAGAAATAAAGCTAGACTTGTTTGCAAGGGGTATGCTCAACAAGAAGGTATAGACTTTGAAGAAACTTTTTCTCCTTTAGCTAGACTTGAAGCCATAAGAATTTTTCTTGCTTTTTCAAGCTTCCAACAAATCAAAGTTTATCAAATGGATGTTAAATCTGCTTTTCTCAATGGTGATCTAGAAGAAGATGTCTATATAGAACAACTAGAGGGATTCATTTTGGGAAATGATGAAAAACTTGTTTGTAGACTTAAAAAGACTCTATATGGTCTCAAACAAGCTCCAAGGGCATGGTATTATCGTCTTGAAAAATATCTTCATCAACAAGGATTTTCAAAGGGGTCTGCTGATAGCAACTTATACACAAAAACTGAAAATGATAAAATATTGATTGTGGTTGTATATGTTGATGATATCATTTTTGGAAGTAATGAAGAATCTATGAGTCAGAAATTTGCTTCTATTATGCAGCAAGAATTTGAAATGTCTTTACTTGGGGAACTAACATTCTTTCTTGGCTTGCAAGTGCAACAAGCAACATATGGCATATTCTTATCACAAGCAAAATATCTTAAGCAAATTCTGAAGAAGTATGGCATGGAAGAGTGCAAACCTGTAAGTACACCAATGATAACCAGATGTAATCTCATTTCTCATGATGATTCTCCCGCGGTGAATCAACCAGAATACAGATCTATGATAGGAAGTCTACTTTATCTCACTGGGACTAGACCAGACATTATGCATGCAGTTGGGATTGTTGGACGATTCCAAGCTAATCCAAAAGAGTCTCACCTTCAAGCTGTCAAAAGAATATTCAAATATCTACAAGGAACTCAAGACTTTGGACTATGGTATCCAAAGAATGCTGATCTCACTCTTCATGCTTACACTGATGCAGATTGGGCTGGAAATGCTGATGATCGGAAAAGCACTAGTGGTGGTGCATTCTATATGGGGCCTCGGTTAGTATCTTGGTTCAGCAAGAAGCAAAGCTCTATTGCCTTATCTACAGCAGAAGCAGAATATGTGGCTGTCGCATCATGTTGCACTCAACTTCTCTGGATGATGCAAACCTTACAAGACATTCAAATCAAATGTTCACCTCCTATCTCCATTATGTGTGATAATACAAGTGCCATCAGTATCTCAAAGAATCCCGTTATGCATTCCAAGACCAAGCACATTCCCATCAAGTATCACTTCTTACGTGAACAAGTGCTTGAAAAAAAGGTGAAGTTGGAGTATGTTCCCTCCAAAGAACAAGTTGTTGATATATTTACCAAACCTTTACCTAGGGAAGTGTTCGAATATCTCAGGCAGAAGCTGGGAGTTGTCTCTACCTCTCAGAAGATCAGATCTGCTTAAATTCAGAAGATTAAATTGGATACGCGGATTTCCTGAAGGACAGTCGCGTATATACGCGAGTTTATACACAGAAAACCACGTATGAGTGTTTGCTGACAAAATTTTTCTGGGTCAGCATTCTTCAGCACAGCTGCAGTGCTGTTGGGTCTCTCTGGATGCACATGCTAAGAGGGAGCACTGGTCATGTGGAAAGGATGCATTGTTGGCATTCTAATTATTTTTTGTAGTCTGATCTCATGCTTGAGAATCTTTGATCTTGATTGTATAAGTCATTTGTGTAATTTGATGAAAAAGGTCATGTTGAGACCCATGATGTAAAAATTGTAATATTCAGTCATGCAAAGACTTATTCCATTCTGTAAATCCATTTGGTTGGGTAATTGAGTCAAACTTGTAAATCCACTTGGTTGGATCATTGATGTAAGTATGAGTCCTTGGTGATAGGAAAGGTCATAAAGTCATGTTCTTCATTGAAAAATATGTTTGAAGATTCAACGTAAACTCAGGGGGAGCATGGTAACTTCAGTGCACATCAGATCTACAGAGCTCTTCTTTCTACAAGAGAAGAAAAACCTTGTTTTGGTTTTGATCCGCTCTTTGCCCCTGATGTCAAAGGGGGAGAGTATCATGGTGTTTGAATAATGGTTATAATCAATTTATCTATCTGTTTTGGTGATCAAACACCATCATGGTTGCCATCAAGTCCAAAGGGGGAGATTGTTGGCAATATGATGCAATATGTTGTCCTTGATGGCAACCTACTTGGTGATGAGTTGTCTTTGGATAGCAACCTATTTGTTAATGATGTAAATCTGATGTATCTACAGAGCAGTTTAGAAGTAACAAAGAAAGAAATTCCAGTAAGTGCCAAAGTAATGATGAATAAGATATTTCACAATGTATACGTGAGTTTGTAAAGGCCAAGTTGCGTATGCATGTGGATAAGTACGTCCGAAGTCGCGTATGTCCTTTTGCGCTCCAAATTTATAATACCAAGGGGCATTACTATGGTTTTGGCACACAGTATTGAGTGCTGTATGGTTTATTTGATTCCATCCAAGAATACCATCGGAAGTTGTGTGGTTTTGGCTCATGGTATTGGTAAAAGCTAAATCTATTTAAGAAGAAGAAAATCATAGTGCAAAGTGTGCATATGTAAGGGTTGTTGATGAATAAATCTCTCTAAGGAATATCTGCATGGATGAACTCTATTCTTAATTGATAGATCTGAAGCTATGATGCACCCATGGGTATAATGATGATTCAAGATCTCTAGATATGATGATGATGAATCTCTAGTTTGATCTACTGACGAAATCATGAAAAATGGCACAAGTCTACTGAAGAAAATGAAGACATCCTGGTAAGTTTTTATAGATCTGGTCTGTTCTACAAAATTTATTTTTTACAGATCTATACGCTAGTTTGGTTCAGTAAAAGCGCGTATATACGCGGGTTTTCTTAATGAAAAGCGCGTATGGAAGTTAGGGTTTATAAAGAATAAAATACACAGAAGTATACGCAAGTTGGTGTGCAGGAAAGCGCGTATGTACGTGGCGTCAGTGAAGCAAAGTAGCGTATGCTATTTGAATTAATGAATGTTCAGGATTGAGTTTGTATCTGCATATCTCTTCTGAAGTCTGGGTTATTTCTGATATTCTGGTTACAGTGGTCTCACTGTTCTGTTTGAATTATTGGGCAAAGTATGCTTGTTGATGTTAAGTGAAGGGTTGTGTTGAAGTTGCTTGATCTAGTATGAAAATTTATGAAACATGGTCTGTAGTGGATCTAAAGGTTGAAGTAGAAGCTTTCAGCCTGTAGAAGCTGGTGTTGAAATCGGGGGGTCGAAGCTCCCTTCCAGGAGAGGCTGGTAAATGAGATCAGGGGGTTGGAGCTCCCTTCCAGTTGCAGTTGGAAAACGAGTGAAGGTTGCAGCCTTCTGCAGGTAGAAGCCTGTGTACTAGTATAAGTATGCATCAGTACTATGTTGTAAAAGGCTTCTAAATAATAAATATTGAAAACAGAGATGACATCAGCGGTGGTTTTCTCCCGAATTGGGTTTCCACCTTAAATATTGGTGTTCATGTGTGTGATGCTTTATTCTGTTGATTACTGCTTATAACCTGATACATAGCTGATAAATCTGTTTATAAGACTGCTTCTGAGAATTTTCTAAATCTGGAAAGTTAAATCAGTATACGCTAGTTTCCTTTTGCATTTCCGCGTGCATACGCTAGTTCCGTTCATAAAAAACGTGTATGGAAATCTGCTCAAAGAAAAAGTTGAATTTATATTATAAGCTCTAAATACTGATTCACCCCCCCTCTCAGTATTTTTCCCAACACGAAAGGCAGTGAAATTTCTTCTTTATTAGGGGGAGGGAGACTTTCCAAAAAGGCTCTCGAGTCTCTAAACTGATATGATTTTTCTTGTGAGTTCAGAAATTTGATCTCAGCTTCATATATTTCAACCACCAATTCTAGAAAAAGTTTCTTAAGCACGGGTTTGAAACTTGAGCTGAGAAGAATAGCCCCTGGAAGGTCCTCCACCTCCAGCTCTCCCAAGTCACTTGACATTACATCTCGACACTCTGCTATGAAACTTGGATGCATTTCTTCAAACTTCTCAGAGTCTTCCAATGTGTTGTAATCTCTCTCCCTAAGCTGGAAGGCCATATCAGCATCGAATCCTTCAGGGTATTTTACTAAATCCATACCTTGGGGAGGTTTCATATGTGGAGGAAGAGTGTTGTAAACAATGTTAAACCTTGTAGAATAGTCATGGACACTCTCTCCTACATTTCTTTTAAGGTTCTTGTATTCCGCTAGGATTTGGAGAGGGTTGGTATTGACTTCCCATTTGTTTATGAAGGTCTGATATATGGAGGGAATATCATGGATGGTATTAGGAGGCAAGCCTTTAAACCATTTCTTCACATCACCTCCTAAACTCTGGGAAAAAATTCTCATTTTGACTGTCTCATCATCTATCTCCATATAGTCAAAGGAATCTTCCATCCTATCTACATGGTGCTGAGTTGTAGTGGACTCTTTTGCAGTGAAATGTGGGATCTTTGATTGATAATCATTGGGTAAGGGAACTAGAGGTTGAGGTAACACCAGAGGTGCATACCAGGCTGCCATGATGATGTTCTGAGGAGGTAAAGGGTTGGCTTGAGTGGCTGGTATGTGGATGACAGGAATACTAGGACCAGCAGTAGTCTGTTGAGCTGATTTAGGATGGCAGAGCCCCAAGTTTTGAATTAAATGAATATCCAGAGGTGTAGATGGGGGAGTCTCTCTATCCCTAATGTGCTGACCACTGTGAGAAGGTGAAACAGGAAGCTCAAGGCCTGGCTGGTCTAGATTATTGAATGACCTAGTCCTCGGTAAACTGCTTGGTAGGTCTAGGTCAAAAGGAATGTCTGATAGAGCTGTAATGTCTTCTGGTGCAGATTTAGCTCTATGGATGTGCCTAGAAATAGTTGGTTCTCTGGGTGTAGGATATTTCCTGAGTATGCTCTCGGGGTTGTCAACTATTTCAGATGGGTTTGGGTTGGGATAAGCTCTTGTGTGAATGGTTCTTGAAGCTAGAATGCTTCCTTCAAACAAAGCATCTTAGCCCTACTTGTTACTTCTAATATGGCTGATGTTGTTATGAAGGCTGGTCTCCCAGTGGAGTCTTATGTAAACCCAGATAATCAGCAGGCCTATTGATCACCAGTGGAGCCTTTAATCGTTAAGGAACTATGGAGTCTCTAGGTGGAAGGTTTAGAATGTTTCAAGAGGGTGTACTGTCCACCACAGTGATTCCTGCCAGACTAACCAGAGATTTTGGTTTTCTGAGATCTTAAGGATATATAAGATGAAAACACTCAGATTCCCCAGTGGAGTCGCCATTATGTTGGGGTTCCTATTTTTTGGAAGATTTGGCAATACCAAAAGATAAGACAACATCAAACCACTTTGGGATCCTAGGATCTATCCCTCCTGGATCCGGAGAGGGATATCTCCAAAAGAACAAAGAAAAATATATCTTTGAAAGCTCGAAATGAGGTATTAGGCTAGCTATGAAACACAGGGGGTTTGAAATTATTTGGTTGGTTGGTTGTTGGGTTGAGTCAGAGACCATATACTGAGAAAGTAATGGAAGGAAAGGAGTAGAGCAGTAGGACGTTTCGGTAAAGGAGGATATGTTAGAAATTTGCCATCCATTGGGCTATGGAGTCATGAAAGGAGATTACTTGCAAACCACTAGCCAAGGCTTTCAGAGGGCAAGTCATCTATAATAAAGGATATTTTAGATAGATGGTGGAATAGAACATTAAGATTTAAGGTGAAATAAGGAAAGAAACCCAATTTCTGTCTATATATCAGGTCATCGGTCATTTAACTCCAGACCTGCTTGGACATACTCAAAGGCAACTTTCGATGAAGTCACAAAGAGGGCAGCTTATAGATCGGACCAGAGGTCATTTAACTCAAGGTCTGCTTTAGCATGCTCCAAGGGAAAAACAAAGATAAGAGTTGACACAAAGCTGGAGTCTATAGATCGGAGAAGGACTTTTAACCTTCCCTGCTTTGACACCAACAAGAAACATCCAAGTAGCAAGCTCCGAGTTCACACAATAGCTAGCAGGGAATAACATCTACTACACTGGTTAAACCACGAGAGTCTGCCCTCAGATTTCACTATCAGCAAAAAACATTGAGGGTAGGGAGAGCAGAAACATAGGGTACCATGCGTGGGTAAATCTTATGCCAGGTTTCTGATGCCTACCAAAAGAAAATGAACAACATGGAAAAATGTAGAGAGAAAACATCACCCGTAGCAATAGACCAGGATCCAATGAAATTTCTTGTTCAATTGATGTGCAAAACCAGTCACATACACTGAGCTCAATGGCTAATATAGTCCAAACTTTCTCCTCCTAGCCTATTACATTACAAACCACTTTGCTACTCTCTCCTAGAACTTTTATAACAGTCTAATGAATCCCTATACTAATAGCAACAACCGAACTGAACCCTTTACAATGTGTTCTTCAGGGATTCTTATAGGAGAAGGAGTAATAGCGGGAGTAGATGTTCATTTAATTTGATTCATTAAGACAGAATGGCAGAAGTGTTCACGCCCATAATGTTTAATGTTTCTTCGTTGACTATGTGTACTCTGTAGTCTAGTTCAGAGATCTCTGTCAGGTCGGATTTGACCTCGGATGTGTTCTTGAAGTCCTTATGGCTGTTTGGAACTCTGCGCCACCTTCTGGAATTGGTGAATTGGATAAAAATTCTGCGGGCCTCCGTACTCCATAATTGCTGGTTCTGACAGTCTTTAAGAAGCTTCTGTCAATGTAATTAACTATTTTTGGGCTTGAGGAGGCATGGAGGCTTTAGTGAGATGGTGTACTGTCTGGAGAAAAATGTCCTGCTGATATTCAAACACAGATATCGCTGTTATGTGTGCTCTTTAGTCTTCCAACTGCGCTTTCTTCCTTTGAATGCGGGATTAAGCGTTAATTACTCAATAATAAGAATTAACCCCTTGGATCTCTTCTGCTGATATAATTTTGCTGCTGTAACAGTTTCTCTGTGCTTTGAATCGAAGTAACTACGATTATGATAAACGGAGTGAAATACCACTTCGGTTACAACCCTGCACAATGACACAAATTAATTATAAAATTCAGGGTGGTGGCTGAAGAATGCTTTGGAGGGCTGCGGAATGGTGGTGTAATGGTGGAGAAATAATGTTAGTGTAAATCCCAGAGTCTTAAGGTTCGGGCGATTTACAATGAAATGAATGAGAATGCAATGAAACACCCATGAAATGGTTGTGAAAGGTGGGACCCAGCATGGGCGGAGGGCGATTAGATATGAACCGTTGGATCTCAGGAGGAGATCAACGGTGGTGATTAAGCGATGAAGTTAGAGGAGGTTCCGATGAAGAAATATGGATGGGGGTGAGATGCAATGGAGACCTTCGATCTAGATTGAACGAACGGTGATGATGGACTCAGAAGATCGCAATCAGGGGAGGCAGCAGGGAGCACATTCGAGAACTTTCGATTGGTGGCGCGCGATTGAGCGCCAACTGTCTGATCTAGAACAAGATCGACGACGGAGACTCAATCGGCGGGGAGACGGATGGGGGTAAAGGATCGGAGCGGGAGAAATAGGGGTCGTCGGATCTAAGGGAATGAACGGTGAAGATTGGATTGGGACTCGCCAATCGGCTGATAACAAATGCGATGGGGTGGGCACTGCAATGGTGCGATTATGCGCCAGCTATTGGATCTAGCAGGGAGATCGACGGTTCAAATATGATCGGAGGGGAAAAAGGGGTGGGGTGATGGGCACATGCGATCCACGCTGGATCGTTAGATTTTTTAGATCAACGACAGAGCTCGTAGCGGGGTGGATAGAACAGTAACACTATCGCATCGGAGGTTTTTGGTTTAACAAAGAACGTGCCCGTATGAATGTTTCGATTGCGATTAGCGCCATAGGCCTTAAGCGCTCAGTTCTGGGCACTGGGCATATGGGGGAAGTGGTTAAGGGGTCTGGCCGAAAGGGGCTTAGCCTGTGATATGTAGAAAATGGGTTTTTTAGCCAAAATAGAGGGTTTTTAGGCTGAAAGAGGGATTCGATAGAGGGAAAATGGGACTATTAAACCAAGAAAAGGATATTTGAAGGCTTAAAAAGGGTTTTGGGAAGATTTAGAGGGTTAATGAGGGAAATTAGAAGGGGAGAAAAGGCCTTTTTTGTCATTCTTCTTCACAAACAAAGAGGCTTAAAAACTGGGAAAAATAGTAAGGATTTATCAAAGGACAAAGGCACAAGGAGGCTTCAAGGATGATGTGATTTTAGAGGAAGTGCATTCCTTGAAGGCTCAAAAAAAATTTTAGCCCCCTGTTTTCTTGTCAAAAAATTCATAGGGGGCTAACACCTGCAATCCCAAAATCAATGCTTCATACTCGGCCACATTGTTTGTGCAGTCAAAATCTAGCTTGAAAGAACATAGTTTTGACTTGTCCATGTTTTGGCTGACTATCATCACACCAGATCCATCCCCATATTTTTTCACTGCTCCATCAAAATCCATGTTCCAAAGGTCATCAAATTCATATTTGTGATCTAACTTCTTTTTTTTCAATTCACTTTCTTTCTCCTCTAAGAGGCTAAACCTATTTGACTTTCTTCCTCCAAGAACAAGTCATTATACAATATGAAATAATCCACATAAGAATGAATTGAGTAAATATGATGATTATTAGGTCTTTCCTTTCTACTTACCATGTAGTCTCTATATACAATCTCTTTGGCTGTCCAAAATCAATAATTGTGGCATATGGCATATCCATTTGTAAAGTGCCTTTCAATTTTGTAGCCCACGACCTTGATAAAAGCATTCCAAACTTTGGAGGAATATAAAAAACAACTATATCCATCAGTAGAATATTTGTTGGATTTTGAGTGAGAGAGACAACCAAATCCTTTATTAAACCCAAACACTTCACTTTACTCGAATCAAAATAAAATAGGTCTTTATATGGCCTTGTTATGTCCAAACCAATTTTCTCCATGATAACCTTTGGCATTAGGATATGTGATGCACCTGAGTCTAACATTGCATTATGTAGAATAAAGTAATGTACATTAAAGATAACATATAAAGGTGGGAAATATTCATCTTGAATATATTCTTCAACCTTTGGATCAAATAGAATTGCAGGATGATCATCATTCAAATAAACAAAATCTCAAGTATCCCCTATACTTAATTCTTTGACAATCTAACTTTTTTCCTTCTCATTCTTGATCAAATTATTAAATGGAATGGATATTTTGATCTTGGATATTTCATTTTATAAACTGAAGAAATATTGAGTTTTATCTACCTCTTTAATGGTCGTGTCTTTATTTTCTGGAATATGCTTTGGAGGATCATCTTTATTCTGACTAGGAGCAGGTACATCAGCTTGGCCTTTCTTTCGAGAATTTACTACAATAATTTTTTTTTCTTAAGTTATATTGTCTTTTCACTTCCATGATTGCATTTTGGTACCCTTTCTTATAATCTTCTGATTCCATGAGCAATATATCTTCCTGTGGTTGAATGAATAAGTCTTGTTCTTCTTTTGTCAAATAGATTGTGTCCTCTTCTTCACCGAAATAATGTATCTAATCTTGATCTTTTTCTATTTCTTCATCTTCTAAAAAAATTTCTTGTAAAGGAGGCCTTATTTGTTGTTTATCTTCTTCATTCCTTTGGTCTCTTTGCTTTATTTGAACTTGAGGTCTTCAAAAATTTGGATTTCTTACTTGAGGAGGAGCCTTTTGTTCTTTAACAACATATTTTTTCTCCAAAGTTAACCTTTCTACCATCTTTTCCATTGTTTTCATCATAACATCCAAATTTTTATCTAATGATGATGAGGGTTTCTCCTTAACACCTCCCCTTTTTCCAGCTTTCATTTTGGCCTTTTTATTCAGCATATTTGTTTCCACTCAAACACCATTTTTTTTTAATATCCTCCAATTTGGTTGGATTCCTTTCTTTGAGATGATAAGTAAGCTCAACATCAAAGCCATCAGGGTAATGAAGAAAATCTAACTCTGGGGGATGTTTTATCTTAGCAGGTAATGATTTGTACACCTTATTAAATCTGGTTGAAAACCTATGAATCGATCCTCCTGGACCTCTTTTTAGGTTGTCATACTCATCCAATATTTGCATAGGGTTCTTCTTTGATTCCCATATAGCAAGGAAACTTTTCTCAAGTTGTTGAAAATCGACAATGCTTCCAACTAAAAAAATTTTAAACTATTTATTGGCTTCTCCTAAAAACAATTGAGCAAAGCGTCTCAATTTAGCATCTTCACGGTCTAACTCCTCTAGGTCTATGAATTCATTAAAATTATCAAGATGTTGTTGGACTGTAATAATTCATGTACCATCAAACTGGGGCAAACACTAACCATAATTTTGTGGCAGATCATGCAATGGGCATTGTAAATTTAAAGGAGCATAGAGAGCATCCATGGTTGTGTGACATGGACTTGTACTAACCTTTGGAATATGTAATGAATATGAGCAAGGTAAGGAGACTGTTGTTTGAAAAATTGATGAGAAGGAAGGAGTAAAAACAACAGAAACATCAGGGATAGTACAAATGGAATATTAAGTAGAGCAAAAAATTTTGGAGTAGAAAATGATGAAATAAGAGGGTGAAATGTGGGGGGAGTAGAAGCAACTTCTTTTAGCTAATGCACCAAATGTTCTAGTTTATGAAATTGTACCCAGATATCCTTATCTACTTCTGAAACAATCACTTTCTGAAAAGAAACATAATGCTTCAGCTTAGCCTTATTAAGAAATTTTTTTGATAGGTTTGATTCTGAATTAGATTTGAATATATTTCGTTCAAACCTTAAATCAAATCGAATACTATCCATTAGTTATATTCTTTCGGGGAGAGAGAAATATATTTCTAAAACACTGGTACTTGTTTGTTTTGCATGCCTCTTTTTTCCTAAAGAGATTTTATGGATTGTTCAATATCTCGGGTGGATTTGGATATGGATGTTGCCTAGTATGTATTCTTCCTCGAGCCAGATTTCCCTAAAAGAAAAATGATTGTGGCTGGTTCTGGAAACATTAGTACTTGGTAAAATATTCAACATATTTAGTCTCTAGTTCATTGTCACCCTCAGAAATCAGGTTTTCCTTAAGAGCATATTTTTCCAGGGAATACTTCAACCTTTGTTCCCCAAAAATGACACCACTATATTAGTACTTCGCAATTGCTCCACGCTGAGGAGAGGATGCCAAAAGTAACCACAAATGAAAATTTTGTAGAAATTATATGCACTAAGCATGCATATGTCCTAGATCCACCTGATCTCACACTATTTAACTTTATGCAAGATAATGAATCTATTCCACTTGTTAATATTTTGCGGAAAATTTAATTGCACACACATGTAAAGCATAAATAAGAACAATTGCACATAACACCGTTTTTAACCGAGAAAGACTGAAGCTGAAAACCCCCAACTATATATTATGTATCATGGAATCATATAAAAATCCTCATAAAAATCTTAGTACATCAAGCTCTCAATACAATACAATCGTCATACACTAATCAGGAACAATCTTGCAAATCCATGCACTGATCTTTGCCTCCTGCTAGCCTGCCTCCACTGCACAATCCCTGCTGAAAAATAGCTCTGAATGAATTCGAATTACCCTTTGCCTTGACTGCACAGTCCTCATTGGCAACTCTTATGTGTGTGTGATGCAATCAATGCATCACTAGAGTCACAACAGATATATTATCTTTCCCTTTCACCTATCTCTCCACTGGATCTCCACAGAAACTTCCATGCACTGTAGTTAACTGCTGTATTGTTCAATTGATTAATGAGTTATTATTTTTGAATTAATTAACTAATTAATTCACTCCACTCTCACTAGTGTATCAATCAGTTAGACTAGATACAACTAGCTCAACTGAGTCTAATTGAGTTTAACCAATACAACTCCATAACTACTTCTTCCAACCTGGGGTCCCAATCTTCGCCACTTGAGTTCTAGAATCGAGTCCTCCATGCATTAAGTTCATTGAACCCTTCCCAATTGTATACCTCAATCCACTGATAAAATACATCTGTGGCACTAAAACAAAGGTCGTTAAATAAAAGCAGCAGCTAGTGTCTGATTATTATTAAGAGCTAATAATAATCGACATGCATCTATTTTTAGATCAACGATCTATAAATAGACTTCGCCTAATATTGTAAAAATAGAATTTCATCTATTTTTCCAACTTGATCAACCATCCACAAATAGAATCCTGCAACTTCTGAAATATAATCATCATGTATAAAAATAGACATAGTCTAAAAATAGACTTGCGCCAAAAATAGCCTGCGGGCCCACTTAATGAAGGCGACTCTTTTCACTAAGCTCATCATCTTCTTGAATCTCAAAAAATTTAGGGCTAGAAGCTAGCCCTTCTAAACCCAAAGAGGGATCTCTCTTATGAAATCTTTAGGATCTTAGGCTAGTTCTATATATTAAGGTAGGACCATTTCAACAATTTGATGGCATGGGAGAGGGAAAATCCTTTGGGCATGGAGTCAAATTAATCTAATGATTTTCAGTGAACATATGGGAAAATGAAAAATCCTTAGAGAGGGAAAGATAGGAAATATTTATCGTGTCTTTTTCAAATTTCATTGTAGAGAGGTGAGTAGAAGAATAATAAAATTGATAATATCTAAAGCCTCTAGCTGAGGATGAATTTTAGATATTATTGTATAGGAAAAAACACTGAAATATTTTTTTATCTATAACAGAGCACCTAAAAGTGAATTCTGAAATGAATTTGTTTAAATGAACACTGAAGACATAAAATTTAATCATGGATATAACAAAATTTAAAGAAACATAAATAAGATATAAACATCACCATAAATGATTGACAGGGGAATCCCTGAACAAGTAGACTTCGACCTTCCTCATTCACTGAAATTTTCTAGTAAAACTATACAATGCACAATGTCTCTTCTCTATCACACACTGACCAAACCTTTTCTTAATAAAAATTACATCCTATATACATAAAAAAATATTAGTTCCTCCCTTTAGGAACTGAATTCCCCAACGAATATAGAACCACCTTCTACAAACTAGGAAACTATTTGACTAGAGGAATATTTAACAAAATTCATTGAATTAATGCATAAGGATGAGGTTCGAATATACAAAATACTTCAGGACACTATGAATAACCATATGGATCAATTTCAGTAGTTCTGGGGTCGAATTGAAAGGTCAAATTACTGACTGTGTGGAAGTGCAACAAATTTGATGTGCTACTTCCTTCTTTAGAAAAAATGCAGCAACTGAGTGCAACAAATTCATCATTTTCATACTTTTGATAATATGGTGTACTTATAAATGTGTCATACAGGTGGAAGAGAACCCCTCAAACATCAAATACCTATTATAAAACATTTATCCAAATTGCAGCGACTGAGCACAACAAATTTCATTTGCATGAGTTTGACCAGGTGTCAAAGTCTTTGAACTAGAAAAATAGTTGGTAAATGATGTTTACAACCTTAAAAAAATTATTTGAACCTCCATGCACAAAAAGGAATGCCAAAACTCTGACTTTTACTAAATCTTAATTCCTTTGACAGTAGCATAACAAATTTGTTGCATTACTAAGTCACTTTCCTTTTTTGCATAAAAAATCCAAGAATACGGAGGATATGATTGATATAGACTAGTGCAATTAGACAAAAAGGGGAAAAAAATTCATTTTGGTTACCTGCCCAAAATCAAACCTTAGTTGTGTTGGAAGGATAAGTTGTTCTTGCGGACAAGACATACCTCCCAAGTGTCCTATAGACAGCTAGCAACAAATGGAAAAACAAAACTATCTTTCTCTAGATATATTGCGATTCATAGTTAAATGCTATAAAGGTTTAATGATATTACCTTTGATCCAATGCTTGTTTGTAGTAGTAGTCCTTCAGTTGCTCGAAAGAGTTGCCTACGAAGATATGCAATCACAAACAAACAAACATCAAATAGCACCTGCATAGCATATATTCATAAATCATATCCATTATGGTGATCAAGGAATCCATAAAATAAATCAATCAATTGACAACTTATTGAGAAAAACGAATTTATTTGTATTAACTTAAATAAAGAAGAGCCTTACGACCGTGTCCACCTTGATGTCATACAAGCCTTCCTGGGGTTCGGAACAGGCGTTTCCTTTACTCTGATCAGCCTTGCACTCTTCCAACTGAGATACATATAGGTATGTAATCCTTCCCACATGAAATCTCAGCTAAAATGGTCTAAGTTCCAACAACACTTTGCTTCCAACAATACTAAAACTTCAACTCATCAATTGTAACCCTTTGAGGCTGCCCTATGCCTCTTGTTATAGTGGAAAAGAGGAGGTTACAACTCCATACAAGAAGGGATATAATCCTCCTTCAAAGGGATTAGTTCCTTACATCAAGGGGTTAGCTCCTTATTGGATGGGATGCATGAACATGAAAGGATTGGACTTTCCACCGCAAGAATATTTCTAGAAGCTTCAAAAAATGACTTAAACTAAGCTTCTAGATTTTACTCGCTCCTTTTTAATCTTTTACAGGGGTCCGCACCCTTAATGAATAAACAGTGCTTTAGGATCTGCATGATTTATAGCCAAAAAATGTGGGACAGCAGGCAAAACTAGGAGAAAGTGTGGTACTAGAATTTTAAGGCTTTTATGAGCTTTTCTCTTAGTTTCAAGGCTTGAATTTGGGAACTTTGATATTGTAGACTTCCAAGGGAGTACTAAAATGTCATGGCGACAAATTTCAGTGTAACAAATTGCCCCCTAAAGTGTGAAATATGAGAATATTCGAAGAGTGATGTGCTTTATCATTTCAAGGATTAGCCTGTGGACACCCCAGTCAGAACCCTGTAAAAACATTCAACGCAACACATATACATATATATCATCTCTAAGGTATGCATTCCCATACTCAGATCAAAACTAACTAAACTTGTCCTGATACAAAAATGATTTTAATATTACATCAATAGTGTAGAAACAACATGGACGCACCCATCTGTAATGAAATGTCTACTACATAATGAATAATAAAACTCCTCGCAGCCTAGATGGTGGAAACTAGATCCAGGGTCTTGATTTTTACTTCCCGAACTAGTACAATTCTATCCATGCGATTAAATGTGTTGAAGTCGAACATGGTAGAAACCACTTGATTACCAGTCAATAATGTGAACTGTTAACAAGTGTGAGAGAAACCACCAATAATGACAATCGGTCTCAAAGTACTCAGTACAATCCATGAAATGCGAATAAGTGATCTAAAGTCGAACATTTCACAGAATCGTTCGATCGAAGGTCAATGATGTAACCTGTCATCGAAGGCGAGAAACCTGCCATTAAGGCATGCAGATTCCAAGGTACAGACGAAATCTAGATCAAATTCCTAAATCATGAGCTGTCATCGATAGAAAGTGATCTGTCGTAAGCAAGCTCACGACACGAAACCATAGATCAAGTTTTGAAGAATTTTTTTTTCAAGGACTGACTCAGGGATGGTCAACGCAAATGGAGACAAGTGTTTGCAGATGAATGGTTATTTTATTGACCTCTTGAACACATAAGGACACTGCAGATGGTTTGGTGACAGTTGCCCTAAGCTAATACCCAAAAACCGGCTGAAGAACTTCAATGTGGTTTGATCAACTGATAGGCAAAGGATTTCCCAACCCAGGTGGAAGTGTGACAAAAAGTGTTGTGTTCAAGAGTGTTGTAATGCTTTTTACAAATCAAAGTGTAACAAACGAATCTATTTTTCTCTATTTTCCCCCACCATTTCTGGCAAGTACCTCTTTATTTTTGACAAGCTTGAGAAGGATAACATTTGCTTGTTTATAAGCTCATCCTTTGAATGAGTCCAACTTAGTTTTAAAATCGAACCCTAAGAAGGAGTGGTCTGTTCCTTTTTGTAATCGACAGGTCCTTTACTGTTAAATTTTAACGAGTCCAATATAGGAGAAACTCGGTGTTTTTCATTTTTAGGGAGTCAGAAGAAAAAAACTTAAGAAAAATCCATGGGTGTTCTTTTTCGTAAATTTAGTCCCTCAAGCCCGAAAAAGGATAAAATAATGCAAGAGAGAACTCTATTGACCATGATTAGTCAACGTATTCCTTTTTCATAAATAGTCCATTTCAGTCCGGAAAAGGGGTAAACTTATATTGGAGGGACGACTGTTCATTTACTTTAACAAGTTCGAATAGTCAAGTACTCGACGATCTTTTTATTTTTAGAGAGTCCAAAAATGGCTTAAAAGAGGACTCCATGGTTTTGCTTTTTTGTAAAATTTAAAAAGCCTGAAAAAGTGATAAAAGTTTACTCTTAGTCAAAAATGACAATTTTGCCTGAAAAATCCATTATTCTGCACAAAAACTCAAAAAATTAAACATACTTGTTTCAATAATAAAAAATAGTTTGAAAAACCGACTTTTTAAAGTGAAAAATAAACAAATTTAAAATTCATCTATTCGAAAAAACTTATAAAAAGGATTTTTTCAAGTTCATTTTTACCGTTTGAAATTTGGAGTGAAGTTTTTAGAGCTCTGGGAAAAAAATGCTTCGGAGAAGATTCTGGGCAAACCAACTGTTGGAATTGAAAACCGTCTGTTTCAGGTAATCCACAACCTCCTTATCTTGCTTTTCATCCATTTAAATTTTTAATTTAGGGTCAAGATTTAATTTTTGGGAGGAAAATAGGTTGAAAAATTCGCCCTCGGGGGTCTGCAAGCAGGACACTAGGAACCCGCGGACCCCGACATTTTCTCACAAAGGAAAATGTCGTGGCCCTGCACTTTTAACATAGAGCCTGTGCGGAGCTATGCATTGTGTCTGAGTGTAAAGTGCAGGGGTACTGTAAGGAATTTAGAAACACATTTTCCTCCTAAATTACCCAATTTTTTTGCTTCAAAATGATTCTAACACTTCATTTTACTGATTGTAGGTTATCTACAATGCTCATTTGGCGAGAACGGGAACATGAGGAGGTATATGAAGCAGCAATAATTCATCAACCAACTTTTCAAGCTTTAAGAGCATGCGAGCTTTACAAATTTTGGGCTATCAGTGGCATGAGAGCTCAAGTGGATCTTCTTACTTGGCTAGTAAGTAAATGGTACGTTCAAGACCAGTGTTTTGTGATCGGAGGTCACCGGCTCGAGATTGAGCTGGAAGACATCTATTTTTTGACTGGTTTGTCTAGGAGAGGTGAACCATTATCTCTATTTGGGGCTAGGCCAGGTGGCCAGTCTGTTGCCAGCCTACAATTAAAGTTCTGTAATGATGAAGCCAATCCCCGGGACAAATGGATTGACATAAAAAATATCATCTGTACAGAGCTGAAAGTGATCACTTTTACCATTGTCAAGTTGTGTGGAAGTGCAACTTTGCATGTAGCCACTGGATCTCAGATGTGCATAGCAGTAGATTGCTTTCGAGGCACCGTATTCAATTGGTGCGAGGCAGTGTTGGAAAATGTGAAAGGCCAACTTACTAGAGCAAAGAATGGGAAGCTAAACAACTTTGGATATGGGTCCATTATAGTCACCTTTGCTCTAGAAAGGATCCCCATGTTAGCCTCGCAACATATTCCTGTTGATGCTGGTCGACCTCGAGAGTCCAGGATGGTTCATTGGATTGCTTTGATGGCTCGCCACAGTGAAGGTGGGGAGATTGTACGATTTCCTTCTACATATTTTTCGTTGGCTGGAACGCCAACTTTTTGTTATATAGGATTTTACTTATGCTGGCATGGATTTTCGTGGCAACCGAGAGATGTCCCTTCCTCCAGGAACTCAGTGGGACGAGTCAAGTAAAAAAATTTCTTTTGATATGTTCTAATTTCTAATTTTTATTTTGTTTTTAAATCGTCCAAAACTGAAAACAAAAATTTCAAAAGCAGATGTGGGTTCGAGTCACCCAACCATTCTCCGCCCCTTTAACTGGAGGCAAAGGAATGCAGCAGAAGCACCACCACCCCCACAGAATCATACCGCAGAGATCCTGACTAATTTAGAGCACCATCTGGAGCATCTCACTATAGATATTAATGAGACTACTATATATGATATCCCGCTCCATCTACAGAGATATGTCATAGGTGTTCCTGGACCATTTAGGAGGTTTTTGACTAGGGTGGCATGAGAAGTGGTGTATTATCGTGATCATCACCACGGATAGTGGATGAATGACTTGTAGAATCATTTTTGTATCACTTTTTCCCGATCATAAGGTGTTTTGAGCCTATGATCGAAGACGATGTACTATTTTTGAACACTACATATATACTATGATATACTATTATTTCTAGTTTACTTGTTAAATCATGTTATGGAATGTTGATTTGTTACTTTGTTATTGCAAATGTCTATTTATAACATTATAAGCAATTGCATCTGCTAATGTATTTAAATTTCTTGGAATGTGTTGATACTCAATATAATCGAACTCTCGTTCCAAGAGACAAACCCTTAAAAATAATCTTAATAATACTGGATTTCTAATGGTATATACTCGGTTTAACTGTAATACAACGAGTTCAGAATCTAACTTAACGATCAAACTCTGAATTCCAAATGAAATGGATTCCGATAATAATTCAATAACTGCACTATATTCAGCAATATTGTTCATCGTTTGACCGAGACTTACCCCATGCATTGATACTAACTTGTCAGTGGGTGAGTAAATAAACCAAGTTGCGAAAGAGATGTTCCGTGTACTATGACAAGCACCATCAGAAAAACCAATATACGTTTGAAAGGATGTCGACATTTGCGATATCAAAAGTATCCAGATAAGCGGTAATAATAGTAAGAGAACACTTATGCTAGGCACATGTTTCTAATCTATAGCACACCAGCTAAAAAGTAACTAATATATAGAGAAGATCTCCACACAACGTTAAGTGTAATATCTCTTCAGATAAAGTCCATTTCTGGGTTTACCCAAAGAGACTCTGTCAAAATCAATCAATTCATAGGCCCCTTTTGCAAGTTGTCGCTTGAAAATATAAGGACCATGCCACATGGGTTCACATTTTCCCAGCCCCTATTTTATCATTGGTTTGATCATAAATCAAAACTAGGTCTCCTTCTAAAAAATTACGAGGGGTAACACTTCTATCATACTAAGTTTTCATTCTTTTCCCATGAGCTTTGGTAGCTAATGCAGCGGTGTGATGATTCTCATCTAATTGAGCCAAGTATAAAAAATGTTTCTCCTCTTCAGAAGTGTCTGGTAGTTACTCTATGGCTAGTTGGAGTGATGGTATCTCACATTCAATGGGTAATACCGCTTCTAAACTGTAAACTAGTTGAAAAGGGGTAAAACCTGTTGATGTTTTTGCTGAGGTTTGATATGCCCAAAGTGCTGAAAATAGAATGGTATGCCAATTCGACTTATGAATTCCAATGATTCGTTTAATCATGGTGACTAAAAATTTATTAATCACTTCAACTAAACCATTGGCCTGTGGATAATATGGTGTAGAACTATCATGGCGTAGGCCAAGCTGGTTTGTTAACTCGGTCATCATGATATTTCGAAAATGGCTCCCATGATCAGTAAATATTGCTTGGGGTACACCGAAACGAGCAATCACATGATTGAATACGAAAGTAGCTGCATTTTTTCCATCTGTCGCAAATGTAGGCATCGCCTCGGCCCATTTGGTAAAATAGTCTATTGCTAGAATAATATACCCATGCCCCCTGGCCGAGTGAGGGTTACATGTAATGAAATCGATGCCCCATTTTGCAAAAGGGCCAACAAAAATTATGGGGTGAAGAGGAGAAGGTGGTGCACACATTTTTCGAACGAATATTTGAAAATTATGACATTTTCAGACCGTGTAAATACAATATTTAAACAAGGACAACCAAAAATACCCTGCACGCAATATCTTTTGGGATGTGGCATACCTAGACATATGATTGCCACATGCTCCGGAGTGTCAGTCATTTAAAATATTTTCGGCTTCGTCATGAGTTAGACAACGTCAAAAAACCGAGTCCGCACCACGATGGTAAAGTGTGTCGCCAACAATGTTATATTGTTGAGACTGGAAACAAATTTTTCGTCGTTGCAACCGTGAAAGATTAGGTAGAAAAGATTGGGTTTGAAGATATACAATGATATCTCCATACCATGGATCAATGGTACTAATAAGAAACAAGCATTCATTCGCGATTGGTTGGTCCGCCAAAGTTTCTGTATCAGTACGTGGGAAATCACACATAATTTTAGAAAATATCAATGATTTATTGCATTTGGACTTTTAAAACTCCAAATCAAACTCTTGTAGGATAACAATCCATTTAGAGTATTTTCCCCCTAGCAATTTTTTGGTAAAGATGTACATCATAGGGTTACAATCATAGATCACTGTTGTTTTGCATAAAAGTATGCAGTGAAAAAAACATTGGACAACTTGAACAGTTGCCAAGGCCAATTTCTCCACATGTGAGTATTTAATCTCATTCAGATGCAAATTTTGACTAAGATAGTAAATCACATGTTCACTATGGAATTCATCTTCCTAAACTAAAACCATCCCTATCGTGGAATTGGAAGCAATGATGTACAAAAAGAAATCTTGGTTGTAGTTGGGAGGATGCAGTAACGGTGCATGGGTCAACACGTTTTTCAAAGCATCAAAAGATCTATCAGCGACTTCATCCCAAAAGAAAGGAATGTTATATTTCAACAACCTAGTGAAACCTTTCATTAACTGAGCATAGTTAGGAATGAATCGACGTAAAAAGTTTTCTTTCCCTTGCAAACTTTGGAGTTGGAAAAGATTAGAAGGAGGAGGTAAATTGATGATTGCCTCAACCTTCGATGGGTCGACATGAATGCCTGCCTTTGAGACAATAAATCCAAATAATCGTCCGGATTCTATGCAGAAAACACACTTGTGAGGATTCAAACGAATCTTATAGTGCCTACATCGTATAAAAATGGCTCGTAGATGAGTAATATGATCTGCTCTGTGTGAAGAATGAGCAGAAAAATCATCGAGGTAAGGCTGCACAATATGCTTAATGTCGTGAAATGCATAAGACATGGCCCTTTGAAAAGGGGAGCTAGCGTTCTTAAGACCAAAAGGTAATTTGTGATAAGAAAAAGTTCCCCAGTGGAGTCACCATTTTGTTGGATGGATAAGTCATTCTTGCGGACAAGACAAACCTCCCAAGTGTCCTACAGACAACTAGCACCAAACGGACAAACAAAACTATCTTTCTCTAGATATATTGCGATTCATAATTAAATGCTATAAAGGTTTAACGATCTTACCTTTGATCCAATGCTTGTTTGTAGTAGTAGTCCTTCAGTCACTCGAAAGAGTTGCCTTCGAAGATCTGCAATCACAAACAAAGAAACATCAAATAGCACCTGCATAGCATATATTCATAAATCATATCCATTATGGCGATCAAGGAATCCATAAAATAAATCAATCAATTGACAACTTATTGAGAAAAATGGATTTATTTGTATTAACTTAAATAAAGAAGAGCCTTACAATCGTGTCCTCCTTGATGTCATACAGGCCTTCTCGGGGTCTGGAAGATGTGTTTCCTTTACTTTGATCAGCCTTGCACTCTTCCAGTTGAGATACATACAGGTATGTAATCCTTCCCACATGAAATCTCAGCTAAAAGGGTCTAAGTTCCAACAGCACTTCACTTCCAACAATACTAAAACTTCAACTTATCAATTGTAACCCTTTAAGGCTGCCCTATGCCTATTTTTATAGTGGAAAAGAGGAGGTTATAGCTCCATACAAGAAGGGATAGAATACTCCTTCAAAGGGATTAGTTCCTTACATCAAGGGGTTAGCTCCTTATTGGATGAGATGCATGAACATGAAAGGAGCGGACTTTCCACCACAGGAATGTTTCTAGAAGCTTCCAAAAATGACTTAAACTGAGCTTCTAGATTTTACTTGCGCCTTTTTAATATTTTACAAGGGTCCGCACCCTTAATGAATAAAAAATGCGTTAGGATCCGCATGATTTATAGCCAAAAGGTGTGGGACTGCAGGAAAAACTAGGAGAAAGTGCGATACCAGAATTTTAAGGCTTTTATGAGCTTTTCTCTTAGTTTCAAGGCTTGAATTTGGGAACTTTGATATTGTAGACTTCCAAGGGAGTACTAAAATGTCATGGTGAAAAATTTCAGTGTAACAAGTTGCCTCAGTTAACAAGTCCAGTTTTCATCTTTCTTCCCTTTGTTTTTTCCTGAAATACCTCCTGTAACTCTTGTTTTGTAGCCCTCAGCTCCTTTTTCAAGGTGATATTTTTCCTATAAAATTTCTTGAGTTGTTTATGCAAGGGAAAATCTCTCCTCAACATATATTTAGCTTTAAATAGTGTTGGCCCATAATTATTCAAGTGATCATGTATCTTTTGTTTATCCCTTTCATCTTTTTCTCTAAGCTTAATGATTTCATTTTGATCTTTCCCCAGCTGCTTCCTTAGCCTATGAAAAGTGTTTTGTCCTTCATCCTGTTAGTGTCATTTCTTTCATCCTACCACCAGTCATCAAAATATCTATTTTCACATCATATTAGGGTTCCATTCTGAAATTTTTGTCATTCCATTAGGTCATCATGAAAAAATCTGGTCACTGATTAGGGTATTGAGATCATTACTACTCCTTTCACCTCCATGGTCAATGCACATCATCATGGTCAGTTCATTCATTATTGAAAGAGTCCCATAGTCATCATGGTCATCATTCATCTCATTCTTTCATGTTTTTCCATCATTAGGTCATAGGGTCAAAATCATGAAAATTGGTCATTTCACCATCACATTCATCTTTTGAAGGAGTAGTGATAGTCAAAGGTCTTCAACAATTTTAGGTTCCAAACTATCATTTACAAGTAAGTGGCTTTGTGTTTACCATATTTGTCTCTCAGTTGTGCTTAGAAAGCTCATTTCCCTCTCCTAGGGTTTTGAGGGCAGTTTTCTTGCTTTCCATGCCTTCTATGGTTAAATCATCAACAAAACTTGCATCATGTGTTTTTCCCTTTTGGACCCCTTCCCCTCACTCAATCCTCAAAATTCAACTTTCCCCTACTTCCTAACATCCCTCCCTACCTCCAAAAATTTTCCTAATAATTTAGAAGCCCCCTATCCCATTTATTTCCCTTTCACTACAAGGAAAAGACCCTCTAGTGGATGTTTTTGAGGAACCCCTTATAAAAATACCCTAGACATCCCTTTCTAGTGGAGGTTTGTAATGTTCCAAAATTGGAACAACTAAACTATTAGGAATAATCCAAGTTATTACCAATGCGGAGCTTCAAAAAATCATGAGAAATCAATGTATCTCAGTTCATAATATGCACAAGAAACATTTAACCAGCAAATGAATGATCAGTAGCAGATATTTTCCTCACTATCCTTTCTTGGCATGAGGAAATGCAGCCTCCTGCACCATAAAAACATCATTTTCAGAAAATAACGCAATAACTATGGGAAATGGCACTTGGATCCTATGTTTTACATATTATGCAACTCGCATACCAAATTTGAGCCCAAAATAATAATTCTAGCTAAGTTAAACAGATCTCCCCGGATAGAAACAACTCAAAAACACCCCAATCCCATGACCTTTCAACTACAACATTTATGAAGACTATGAGAGAGTAATTTCCATGAGGGTTTCTATAGAAAATGATGGAATAATACTGATAAGAATTTTATATTAGTCACACAGCAAATAAATGGAGGTTTAACCTCTTATATAGCAGAAACAAGACACCCGGCAAAGGTTTCCAGCAAAATGCATGTATAAAGCAGCACTGCAGAAAATAATGTAGTTTACTTGTAACACTATATTAAACATGACTGAATATGACATATAAATGCTGAATAATACAGGGAATGTCCTTAGGCCTTCTTATTGGAGCTCTCGGAGGGCAATAAGCACCTCCTCCTAAAAGATTAGCATACAATCAAAAGATGTAGCTCTATTGCTGCTGCTCCTGCATAAAAGACACAGTTCACTGAAGGAGACTGCATTGTGGCTAAATGTAGATGAATGGCCTCAATAAAAATACAGAAATGAATCTCAAATCCCTCCCCTTTGATCCCTTAAGCAAGATGATATAAAGAGAGGATGGAATTCCCGCACAGGAATTCCTTGCACTAAGCAGTGCAGCAACTCCGGCTAAATAGCTGAAGCATGAAATTGGTCTCAAGACCAAAATAGCTGAATACATGAATGAATCCCATTTGATGCTATGCCTTCCTTTTATCTTTGGTGAGCCTCCTCATCCCGGACCCCACAAAATGAAGAGGTGACTTCTTCATGAAGCTTCCTCTTTCAAAATTGCGCTGCCCTAGCTAGCTTCCCTCCTCTTTGTGACAACACTGTTGACTTGGTAAACTATAACCAATCCACCCTGCAATGCCTCTGTTCACACCAAGGATATTCAATCCAATTCTCATATGTTTGTCTAGGCTGATCCTTGTTCACATTGAGCTAGTCTCTTTGAGTGATTTCTTCCTCCTCAAGAATGCATGCTGACTTAGTCAAACTTGACTATGTCCCCATCCAATTTGTCCTTGTTCACACTTGGAAGTGTAAAACCAGCTCCTAAGGTGATCTCCTTTCTTACTAAAGTGGAATTTATTCATATTTTTATTGTTGATGGGCCTCCTTACCCATTTATTCCTCTCTTAGGTGAAAGTAGCAAAGTCTAATATTCCAAAATTGCTATGTGCAAATTTTGGAACATTATAGTCCTCCCCTCCCAAATGTTGCTTGTCCTCAAGCAACTGCAAGGATAAGACTAAAGAGTATTCTCTCCTCCCACGTAGAAACCTCATATGATGCAATCCTACAATGATAAATGTGTTGTATCATCAATATATCTCCAAGTTGCTCCTCCCAAGTGTGCAAGCCATTTATTGGGGAACATCCCAAATAGCTAACATGATGTGACAATGAAACATCCATGGGGGAAAAATGGGTTGTTTGAGGGTCCTCTTGAAGCATGAGGGATGATATAGATTGGGATTCATCATCCCCATTTTAATCTCTCCCCCCCCAAGCTATCAACCAAACAAAATGAGTCACCTTGCAGTGTGGCAACTCATGAAGGATCTCTTCCACCTTGAGCTCTTGCAAAGAAGGTGGGCTGCATAGCTGACTGTGTGGAGTCAAAATATACATATATTGTTGCTCCTCTCTCCACTTATGATTTATATGGGGCTACTACTGATATATGGCTGAAATATAATAGTCTTCAAGAAAGACCCAAGCCGCCCTATCAAATCCAACACCCATGAGGTGTCTCCTCGAAGAACTCAAACCTCTCAAATGAGTCCTGTCACTTGAAGGCAAGATGCATAGCATGGAAATAAAGGTCTACCCACTGTTCTTTCTGAAATATGTAGCTTGTATAATGTGAATAATCATCTCTTCATTGGGCCTCTTCACCTCTTGTGCTACTCCTCCAATGGTGCTTCCTACAATCAATGTTTTAGCAGCATAATATGGAAGCATAAACATATGAAAACAAGGAGGTAGAACATAGTCCCAAACATTGCAGGGCATTCTTTGCCTGCCTCAATACATAGTGCAACAAGTGTTTGTTCAGACACTTGTTTGCTGCCACATTCATTTTACAAAATGGAATCATGAAAGCATAATTTGGTGCCAATGATGCACACCGAAAACCATGTGGCATTCCCCCACAATCCACAAATAGAATGGCCATCATAAACGCTGCAAATGGTCTCAAGTACATAAAAATATAATATGCAAGAAGGAAAGACTCTTCTTGTTATGATATGTTGTTCATATATATAAGGAAGTGTAAAATACAAAACAAAATTTTACCTCCTCCATCATGTACTCTGGTCATTGAGCTGAAATGGCTCAAGTGTAAATTCTCCCTTGCTATAGGTGAGTAGGGAAGTGGTTGTTGTTGAGGTATAATAGGTATCTTTTTAACACCTATTTATCTTACATTAATCATCAATCCAGGAACGACTTTTTGTTTCAAGAGTGTACACTGTCTGAGGTTGAAATTCAAGCTAAGAGTAATGCTTTGTAAGATGTAGCACAATGTTCTAAATACAAGAGTAAACGGATGCTTGAAAAAGAAATCTAATTAAAATAACATGAACTCAAATGCTCTGAAATCTACCTATTCACTCAACAACCATCAATCGAGGATACAGTAGCAATAACTCATTCCTCTAGAAATTGATGCAATTGAAATCAAACTGGAACAAGACAATCAATATGGGAACGTGGAAGCAATAACTAATATTCTCTACAATTGACAGTCCTGCTTTAAATCAATCAAAGGGAATAGCAATTGAACTAAAGCTGCTATTGAAAGTAAACTAAGAAAGCTCTTTGAAAGAAAATTCTTTGCAATTTGTAAACTAATGAATTGGAAATGAACAGTGCATTGAAATCGAACATCAATGTAAATGAGTAGCAAAATAAAACTAGAAGAATCGAACATCAAATATTAACTAATGAATCTTAACAACAAATCTTAACTTAATGGAATCAAACAACAATTCTATTAAACACCAAACCCTGTCGACAGCAAACGTTGTTAAACAATAATCAAAATGAACAACAATCCAACGGAACAACAATCAATTGGAACAGGACATCTAATGCTGAACAACAATGCTCTGTAAGGTTTAACAAGATAATTAATACAAGAATTAAAGTCCTTACTGAAACAGAACAACAATGAAATTCATTAACATAACGAAACCAGTCAGTAATTCAACAACAAACTAATTAACTTGCAAATGTAGTGAAAACAACCACAAACTATCACACGATGATAATTGAAAGATAGAGATACAAATAGAAAATCGATCCACCAGGGCCGGGCCCTTAGCACTAGTGAAACATTGCTGGGTTACTTCAGAGCTTGAGAAATGGAACAACAATGCGTCTTTTTATTAATCAAACATAAATAGTGTTCACAGCGATCGATCTCCGATTACAAGAGTTAATAAGAAAATATAGAGTTATACAGAAATGCTTAATCAATGATTCGACTCTTTTGATCTCTAAAGGCATTGACTTTTATAACAATTTTGACGAACAAGACAAGGAACAAGATAAAACTGAATAGCGATCCCTCAGGATCGAAAGATCCTGAAGGATTCACTCCTTTTCTTTCTTTAGCTAGCGCTTGATCTTCTTTGGTTGTCTTTGTGATGTTCCCTGTCTTCTCTTGGCTATGTGTTCATATTTCTTTCTCTTTGATTGGATATGGTCTATCACTGGAGGAACAATAGTTACTCCCGCTTTAGCCTTGCCTCTCGAATAGTTTTTTACTTCGTTTGTTTCTTGTTTTTACAATAAAAGGCAATTTTTAGTGTTTTTTCACAATAAACACAAGTCTTTGCAATTCCATCATAATTCTACAATAAATCACCTTTCTAGAATAAAAAGAGCTATGTTTAAAGGAAAAGGATGAGAAAATACATGGTGAATTCATACCTTTTTCAATGCTCAACATACCCCCCTGCTTACTCTTTTTCATTTCCTCATGAAAACCATAGTTTACATGCAAAGCATTTAAAGGATAGGCTGGAGAAGGTTTTTCATCAAGAGGTCGAAAACCATGATTTGCAGCTAAAGCTTCAAAGATATGCCCTGTCTGTCCTTCAAGTATTTCATAAATGGATTTATAATCTGTTGCAGGATACCATACAATGGGGCTTCGAAACCTACACCCTAGCTAGAATGGGCCTTCCCCGAAGATGAGGTTGGTATAGAGAACCAGACGGCTGGTAGCCAATCCAAAATTTTTATAGTTAAATGGCTCTCTATCTTGAACATTCTGATTGGAAATCCTCCATCGGACTTTAGCTGATGTATAGGATTGGTCTCTAATAGATAGAAAATATTCTACCCCATTCAAGACAATTGCTTTATGGACAGGCCGCAATGCTTGGATAACACCTTCTCTTGTCATTAGACTCTTCTGCCTAGCCCATAATTGTAATGGGTGTTTTGGTTCACTCCTAACCCACAAGTCTAACCCATTTTCTTTCCTTTGGAAAGTATTATAGGCCTTGAGCCATTTCAACTGATTGGCAACAAATGAAATAAATGCTTGATATTGGGCTGGGATTCATCTCAATATCATTTTCAAATATGAGATTATGCAAATAGAACTCACACAGTAGACACTGGACTTTGACCCCATAGAGTTTGCAACATGTTACAAAATCATCTACAGTGTTTAACTCTATAGACTTTCCTGCCCTAATTGATTTAATTTTTTACTGTAAATATCTCTCTAATAAAAACAAAGCATAATTCTTGGTAGGGCATCTACAAGCTAAAACATCTGTATATAAGGAACAGAGAGTATCCATTTGATTTTGGGCCATTTTTAGTTTATTCCTTACCTTTTCGGCTTTTTCTTCTGCTTTATGATACTTATCATAGGCTTCAACCTCTGATGCACTGATGTCTTTTAGTTGCTACTATAGCTACTGATATTTCTTTTTGGGGATAGTTTCTTCCTCCAAATTTTCTCTTGCCTGTCGAGCCTATGCCAGCTCCTTTTGGAGTTCTGCTATGGTAGGGTTAGTAAAAGTGTTTTGACTGCAGGCCTGTGCACTTTCATTTGAGGTTGATGAATGTGGAAAAAGTTCATTTGGAACAACTGCCTGCTGTTCCATGTCTTCTTGATTGGGCTCAGCTTGGGTTTCCACAGTCTCTGCAACGTGGGGCTTTGTTCTGGTAGCTACTTTCCTCTTTTTCGGAGCTGGTTTGGTGGCTACATTCCTCTTCTTTGGGGTTCGTTTTGGAATTTGTTTCATTTTAAGAATCCTAAAAGTTTGTCTGAGTTGTTCCACTAGCTTTTGAAGCTTCTGTCGTTCCCTCTGAAGTTTTTCAAGTTCAGTTACTTTCTTTCTCCTCCTGGGAGGAACAACTGTTCCTTTTTCTGTGCTCAATTGCTTAGCTGGGGTTTGCTTCTCTGTAGCCATGCCTTTTCTCAGGCTTGCTTCTCCGTTTTCTTCTTGGAACACTTCTTCAGTGTTCATATGCTCCCGACTACGTTCTTCGGGGGTAGTAATCGGAATTGGTTCTGCTATTCCCAGAGGGTTTTCAGTTTGGAACACTTCTTCAGTGTTCACTTCTTCCTGGCTGCAATTCTCAGGGGAAGAAACCTTAGTTGGTTCTGTTGTTCCTTGAGGATTTTCTTCTTCCATTTCATCGGGTACCCCTTCGACCATATCTTTACCCATAACATCTTGTTCCTGCAATTGGTTTATTTCAAAATTGCAATTCAATGGACTGTGGGGTTGTATGTATTTGCTCATGTTGGCCAAAATTTGGGCCAATTGGTCCTCCCGCAAAGGGCTTTGTGGTGGACTTGCAATGGTGGTTTCGGGAGGTTCTACTCCCTCACTTTCATTCTTACTGTTGTGATTATCTTCTTCCCCTTCACAGGTGTGGTAACTTGATTCTTCCTCATCAGAGTAGTGAATCTCTTCTTCTACACTGGTATGGGGACTTCCTTCTTCCTCATCAGAGTAGCGAATCTCTTCTTCTACACTGGTATGGGGACTTCCTTCTTCCTCACCGGTATGATTACTTCCTTCTTGGAGTTGTGGGGGTTGTTCATATTCCGAGCTGGGAAATTCTAGGGGTTGGCTAATGCTACCCTAAACCTTCTATCATTCCCATACTTCTCCTTAACTTGGAGGATTTTCTACGTTTTGATGGTTCTACTACTGTGCTAGAAATTCTTTTGTGTTTTGGGGCAGGCAGGGCTATGCCTCCGTCAATTGAGAATATCAATTCTTCCCAACTAGCCCGCTGTTGGGCAAGACTATAACTCACTATCAATCTGATTAAGAAATGGTGGCTTACCACCATTTCTATATGACGATATTTTCTTATACTTCGGGCGATATCAAGCAATAAGTAATTATAAAATGTAGGCATGTTTACAGTACATTTTTGCTTTAATATTTCCAATAACTTAAGGTGGCGAGGTCTTACCACGTCTTTTCTTCCATCGCATGTTATGTAGCCCTGTACTACTTTTTCCAATTCCGTCCATGGTTCTCCCAATGACGCCGGCTGAAATCCTTTCCCTTTGACGACCAGTGTTTGTCCTTCATCTTGGAAAATGTTCATGGATTCTTGAAGCCTCCCTTTCTTATGGGTCCATATGGCTCCTTCCGCTGGCAGGCCAGACACATCGGAAATTATTGAGTGTGTTACTGCTATCTGCCTACTCTAACCATGGATAAATCTTCTTGCAAATTTTTTAAAAATTCAATGGCTACTGTTTCATTAGGTTGTTGTAGTCTTGTGAGGTAGGTAATCCACCCTACTCTGTCTAGAATTTCCCGTGTAGCATTAGAAACATCTTTCATTTTTGGCTTACTACGAATTGGTCGTCCTCCCATCTTCTCTACACACTGTTAATTCTTCACAAATGCACAGTAATGTAATGGAAAATCATGACGTAGTATATCGGAATAATACCATTGAGTTTTTGTTATTACCTAGAATATAGGGATTTGATTCCATGCAGGTAAAAAAAATATAGGGATTTGATCTGCATGCAGTCATTAAGAGGCATTTGTGCCCCCCCTGAAGGACGATAGGTCATCCTTGACCGTCAAATAAGAGAGTAAAGTACTGCACAACAGTTGTACAATAGGAAAAAGCATACATCATTATGATACAATCAATAAAATTATTTCATTACTGAAATCGATGCATATGATTAAATTGTAAATAGATATAGAAACGTTTGTAATGATTCAAAGATAAGGGAAAGGGACAGCTGATGTGAAAATAAGTACTAATGCGGTTATTACCCACTCAAACTAATGTGATCAATTTATGATGAATTTCATGTATAATAGGTTCAAAACCAAGGGTTTAGGAACATAATTTCATTTGATATTTAGATAGAGATATAGGAAAAAGGGTTTAACATTGCTATTGATTTGTAAAAATGTGACTCCAATACCATCAACAGAGCTCTGTTGCCCACAGGTGTCCATAACCTTGACAAAGTTGCTTTCTCACCCTTGGAACCATTATCCTTTATTTATGCCTAGGGAAGTGTTGTGTGATGCCATGATGGAGGCCATTGTGCTAGCTTGGGGATTAGATAAATCACAATACCATTCACTGGAAAGAAGTGAAAAGTGGGCAGGCCGGCTCATGATGAGACCTCTTGTTCCAAGGACTTTTTTTTTTTTTTTTTTTTTTTTTTTCTGAATTGTCCATTGGACCATATCCCTGGTGTGGTGGCCATAATGGGAATGCCACTTCACTGCTTCCTTATGATCATGGTAGGCTGTCTCTTGATGAGACCCCCTATCCTCCATCTGCCATATCATAGAATTGTTAGTATATATAGATATTTTCCCCTTTTTTTCTCTTCTTCTTTTTTCTTCATATAGCACTTTCCTACTTATATATAAAGGATGGCTCAACACTCCTTAAGAGTATGGATGGTGGAAGAAGTCTAAACATCTCAATAGAAAAAATATGCCCTTATCCTTAATAAATAAAAATGAAATAAAATTATGAAAATTTAGGGAAGGACCAACATGATAAAGATAATTGATCATATTAATTTTAGTGATAATAAGACAGTAAAGTAATACAAAATAGTTTCTTTAAAAAAAAATGACAATCTCTCTTGATTTGTTGGTTCCAGTAACCTTTAATTTGTGTAATCTTGCATAAATAGTATGTTTGCCTTTAGAAGAGTCATGAGAAATCCTAAAAATGCTGTTCTAAAACAAGAAAAATGAACTCAAAAAGTGTTGTTACTTTGGAAAGGAACAATAGAAACAATATGCAAAAATGTTGTTCCTTTCGAAAGGAACAACAAAAAAAATCTGCGAAAATCTTGTTCCTTTCGAAAGGAACAAAAAAACAATTGGCCAAACTGCTGTTCCTTTCGAAAGGAACAACAAAAACTATTAGCGAAAATTCCATTCCTTTAGAAAGGGACAGCAAAAATAATGGCAAAAAATGTTGTTCCTTTCGAAAGGAACAACAAAAACACTCGCAACAATGTTGTTGTTCCTTTCGAAAGGAACAAAAAAAATTCACAGTAAGAAAAGTACGAACAGTTGAAGAAATAAAATTCTATACAAAAAAAACAAGCAAAGTAAAGTAAAAATATTTATGTACAAATTTCAAAATAAAGAGATGGTTCAATGAATGGGTGCCGAGGAGGAGTTATTTCCTTCAGCAATAATTTTCATGGTAGAATCTTCCCGGTAATTGCTGGTAGAAGGATTCTCAAGTAAGCGGTTTATGGTAAAGTCGCACTCGATGACCGTTTAATTTGAAGGAATGTCCAGATCCATCAATCGTGGTTAATGTAATGCTGCCATTATCATGCACTTTTTGTATCTCGTAAGGTCCAAGCCATCGTGTCTGGAGTTTCCCTGGAAAATCCTGAAACTTGGAGTCATATAGGAGTGCCCAATCTCCTTCGTGGAATATTTTCTCTTTGATGAGGGCGTCATGCCATTTTTCTTTCTATTGTTGAATTAATGTAGTGTGTTGAAGAGCAGAGAGCCTAATTTCATCTAACTCATTGATTTGTTGTAATCTTTTGGCCTGGGCTTCATTTAAATCTAAACCCACCTTCTGGGTTGTTCTTAATGTTTGAATTTCAAACTCTATTGGAAAGACAGGCTCTTTTCCAAATACCAATTGATATGGTGAATACCCCGTGGTACCTCTCCATGTTGTTCGGTACGCCCACAATGCTTTTGGAAATATGTAGGCCTAGTCACATCTATGTGAGGCAACTGTTTTTGTCAGTATAGATTCAATTACTTTATTCGTGCTTTCTACCTAGTCGTTTTCCTGTGGGTGGTATGGAGTTGTGATTTTGTGCTGAATGTGGTGATTATCTAATGTTTCAGCGAGTTTGTTACCTACAAATTGCGGTCCTCCATCTATAATTATGTCCCTTGGGAGGCCGTATCGCACAAATATCTGGAAAAGGAATTGTATTACAGAGTCGTTTGTAGCTTTCGAAAGTGCCTCTGCTTCAACCCATTTAGTAACATACTCGATTGCAACTAGGATGTATGTTCTTTGATTCGATGGTGGGTTAATGGGACCAACAAAGTCGAGTGCCCAACGTTCGAATGGCTTGATTACTAGTTGTGGGCTCAAAGGCATTTCGTCAGATTGTCTAGGGCGACCTGCCCTTTGGCAGCTATCACAGGCTTGTACAAAGCTTTTGGCATCTTTAAAAATGGAAGGCCAAAAGTAGCCTGTCTATAAAACCTTGTGGGAAATTCTACGATCTGCAAAATTTCCGCCACACGGCCTATCATGGCACGCTTTTAGAATGTCAAATATTTCATCCTCTCGGATGCATCTCCTGATTTGCATATCTAATACTGTATGAAATAGGTAGCCTCCAATCCAATATTATCGAGTACTATGCTATATTATCTATTTTCATTCATTATGTGTTAGATGTTTAGGTAATTTATCTATTGCTAAATAATTTGCTATATCAGCATACCATGGGCTTCTAACAGTAACAGCAAAAAAATGTTCATCTGGGAAGTGATCTTCGACTACTGCCGCCTCTGTTGGCTTTGGCATTCGTGACAGGAAATCAGCTACAGGGTTCTCTTTTCTGGGTCGATCTTTTATTGTGATATCGAATTCCTGCAACAAAATCAACCATTTTGTTACTCTACCATTTGTAATAGGTTTATTTTCTAAAAAATTTATGGAAGAGTGATCTGTATATAAAACTATAGGATACCCAGTTATATAATGTCTAAACTTATTTACAGCATGTATTACAGCTAGAAATCCTTTCTCAGTCACAGTATAGTTTAATTCAGCAGGAGATAGATTTTTTCTAATATAATAAATTGCATATGGTTTCTTATCCTCTTCCTGCCCAAGCACTGCTCCAATGGCTGTGTCTGAGGCATCATATGAAATTTGGAATGGAAAATTCCAATTTGGGCCCCTCAGCACGGGGGTTGTTGATAAAAGCTTTTTCAGATCCTCGAAAGCATGGTCACATTTATCTGTCCAAATGAAATCAACATTTCCTGTTAGTGCATATAAAGGTGCAGATATTCGAGAATAATGTTCTATGAATCTTCTATAATAACCAGAAAATTTGAGAAAGCTACGTACCTCTATTTGTGTGGTAGGAGTAGGTATTAACAAAACTATCTGAATTTTAGCTGGATCTACCTGAATTCCAACTGCTGAAATATAATGACCTAAGATAAGTCCTTCGGTCATCATCATATGACACTTTTCATGGCTTAAACAAAGCCTAGTGTCAATACATCTTTGCAACACCTTTTCTAAGTTTTCTAATGTTGGCTCAAAATCATCTCCATAAGGTGTGAAGTCATCCATATAGACTTCGAGCCCTTCATTTATTAAATCTGAAAATATGCTGAGAATGGCCCTCTAAAATGTAGCAGGGGCATTGCATAGGCCAAAGGGTAAGACTCGATAGGAAAATTTCCCCCAGGGACAGGTAAAAGTGGTTTTGTCTTGGTCCTCGAGGGCAATCTAGATTTGGTTGTATCCACTGAAGCCATCCAAGAAAGAAAATAATTTCTTTCCTGCCAATGTATCTAATACCTGGTCAATGAAGGGAAGGGGAAAGCGGTCTTTCTGGGTTGATTTGTTCAGTTCTCGGTAATCTAAACATATCCTCCACTTTCCGTTCTTCTTTGGCACCACTACTAATGGAGGGACCCACTTGCTATCAAATATTGGGTAAATGAAATTGACATCTAACAACTTTTGTAATTCAGCCTTCACAATATCTTTAAGGTGAGGGTTTAATCTTTGTTGGGGTTGGAAAATGGGTCTAGCATCTCTTTTTTTGTAAATGTGGTGTGCATAACTGGGGATCAATTTCCTTCATGTCTGGATAATCCCATGTAAAGGCTCCCTTATATTTTCGTAGTAATTGGACCAATTTCTCTTCTTGTTCAACAGTCAGGTTTTTGTTAATGTTTAGAGTTTTTCCTGATTCAATTTCCACAATTTTGATATTGTAAACAGAGGTAGTGGGTATTGATTTATCATGTATGTTTTTTAGAAAATATTCTTCTTCTTTATTATCAAATTGTTGACGGGAAAATCTGTCCGGCCAACAGCAGGGGATCTCCCCAGTAAAAGGTCCCAGCTAGACCTTGAACCATTTGGAATAGGGATCCCGTCCGGGGTGTGGGTCCGACTACCACTGATTTCTCCTTTGCTTTGGGTCTCGCTTAAACTCTATAAAACAGTGGATATACACCTAATCAACTGATACAAGACATATTCTTGATGCATTAAATGTACATGCAGCACTATGAGTAGCAAGAGGAAATAATAAAGCATGAAGACCGAAGGAAATGTTGTTAACAACACTTCATTAGGGTCATGCTTGTAAACCATTCTAACCGCAAAGGAAACAATTCCTCACAGCAAGAACACCTTTCACTTCCTAAAAGTTTAAATGATAACACAAATGCAGATAAACAAAGTCATCAACATTCGCTAAGAAAGTGAAATAAACTCAACCACCATTAACATACTCAGCAAACTGTTATGCAACTGTGATATGAATTAAAGATGCAGTTCCATTAATCTAAAGATATTCAGAAACTGAAGATATAATAATCAAGAGTGCTCATACATAAAACACACCAGATCCACAAAGGGATTTTACAAAATGCTGGTATTCATCATTAAATGTATAATCTACTGGTAATACAATGTACTCAGCTCGAGTCCCAAACCAAAAATCCTTTTACAAGCTCCGCAGGGAGTATTTATCATGCAAAACCTGCCCTTTGGGCTTCCTTGACCTTTCATCTTCCTGACCGTTGGGCTACCTTGAGACCCAGTCTGTTCTGCGACCTGCGACCTGACTGAGTTTTCGACCTTGCGAATAGGACGCGGGGTCGCGAAGTCGCAAATCTCGGAAAACAAGGGAAGTGCGACCTTGCGACCTTGCAACTAGGTCGCGGGGTCACGAGGTCACAAGTCTCGGAAAACAGGGGAAGTGCGACCTTGCGACCTTGCGACCAGGTCGCTGGGTCGTGGGGTCGCAAATTTCGGAAAAAATCAGAAATGCGACCTTGCGACCTTGCGACTAGGTCACTGGGTCGCGGGGTCGCAAATTTCGGGAAAAATTAGAAATGCGACCTTGCGACCTGCTGGGATTTGTGACCCTGCACCATCCACGACCTGTAACCTCGACAGATATGCGACCTGCGACCTTGGGCAGATCAGTGAGTTCCTTGGAGTTTCGCTAGCATCTACTTGTTTTGAAAATGTCCCCTTGTTTGCTGGGGAAAACCTTGGCTCTTATGTGTAAACAGAGTGGTTCCTCCTGCAATAAAATAACACAGGTCACATATCTTCATGATGGAATAATAATAATGCTAAGGGAATTTTAATCAATCGTAAGAATGAAAATAATAACTTAGACCCTTGTGTGGTCAACTACTGAATCGTCGGAGAGAATGGCTAGGGTAAGCTTTCTCTGTGCCCTTTCTCTGTCAGGATTATCATCTTATCCACGCATAAGGTTCTCTTCAAGTCTTGGATTAAATTACTTGATAGGCATGAGCTTCTTTATTCATGTTCTTAGTGTTTGCCGTAGGTTTTCATGCTCATCGATTTTCCCATCCATAAGAGGAGCAGTACTTGTCATCTTCTATTGGAAAATCTTGGGTATCTTGACTGAGGAGAACTGGTCAAGTACAACGATCTAGGAAAGCTTATAACAGTCTTATACAATGAGGGCTGGTCAGTTAGGACCATTAAAACATAGCTATCCCAACTAAAAGCTTTCCTTTGCGCGGCTGCAGAGCCACCATATTAAGCTCCCATCCATGGGCTAGCTATTATATAACATCCATTGATAACCCTGTAGAATGACTTCCACCTGCACGATTACTTCTGTTTTATGATGCTCCCATCTGCTAAAGGGACCAAGCAACTAACTGATAGCATCCTTGCTCCGATTCTAGACCAGTGACAAGGTAGGAAACCATCTCTACTTCCCAAAGACCCCAATGACAGTGTCGTTCTAGACCTAGCACTAACTATCAAACGGGTTCTTCCAAGCCTCGATGGTGGGCTACCTTTTCCAGGCAACAACACATCAACAACGCAGTTCTTCCTCCAGGAATAAAATATTCCTCTATACATAGTTTCCGCCATTCAGCCTCTAATGTTTGAAAGCCTTGGCTTCGATCATTGTTCTCACGGGCCTGCAATTGAAAACACTGCAAACAGTCTCGAATCAACCTATGTGGAATGCGAGATCCAGTTTCAGTGCCTTTGGACATAGCAACAGCAAGCACCTTAGGAATCATTAAAGATTGAGCTCTGTGGAGACAGCTCGACGTGGTCAGTAGTAGCAATATCGAAAAATCAGCTCCCAGCGAATATGTGGCGATAACGTTTTTTCTAAATGTGACCAGTGCAGCAGATCTAAAGAGTGATTCTCTCCTGGAATATTTCCGTCGGGGCTATAGAAGTTGGCATAAATCATTTAGATTCTATTTCAGCACTGTATCCTTATACAGTTACTAGAAACACACGGTCTATTTATGACAGTTTCCATGCAGACTTGGAGATGGACGCGTCGAAAATTTCATCCATGAAGTTTGACCAATCAACGTATTATAATAATTGCTGCCACAACTTTGGCCCATAAATATATTTTCTTCAAACCTCTTAGCGTGGTCGACAACTTTCCATTGCAACCTTGGTTCCATGTCATGTGTCCACGTGGTTTCGTTGCACCATCTTACGTGTTCTTGCACTGCTAAAACAATGGTTGTAGATTGTGATATATTGAACCATAACTGTTATAACACTCCGCTCCATGTTTAAACATGCATTAGGCCATTATATTATACATTCTAAATTTAAAACTCCGGCGCAGAGGCATTCGCACCACTTGGCAACGCGTTCATGTAGTTCTGCGTTTCTCTTGATTATGACTGTTTGACGGTTGTTGTAACGTTGCCATCGTAGGTGTATTACAAGATTTCGCTTTATGAATTTTGACTAATAGAATATCCTGCTCCATGTTTCACCGTAGTGAGAAACTCCACCGTCGACATGATGGCGTCCAGTTGTATGTGGTGAGGTGGTTCTGCCCCACGTTGAAAGACTGACCGCAATGTATATATATTGTTCCAACGTTTACCATGAGTTGGAAGACCTGCTATCGATGTTTGCCTCCATGTAACGCGTCCACTCATTTCTGCGCCACGTTCCCAATTCACAGTTGACTGCTATATTACCTGCCCCACGTAGATTAGACTGCACCATTAAACTGTTTGCGCCATAGTATTTATAATATTCGCTGCCATGTGTAAGCACACCTTTGGACCATAAAATATATCCGCTCCAAACCACCGCCATAAAACCTTTGCACATCACTCCACATTTTTAAAAATAAAACCTGACCATTATATATTCACCCAACACATAGACTACGGCATGGAAAAATTTGCGTCCATATATAAGTCTTTGGCTCCATGCAACGTAAACGTTGCTTTCGTTCCACCATTTTAAATGTAAAGCTGAGCACCTTACATATCTGCCTCAAATGCTTTAGCATAGATTGAAACATGCCATTGAATGTTTGACTTTATGTAACGTGTCTAAGCATGATTGCGCCATGTTTCCAACGCACCAAAGTCATCATGTTATTATGGGCTTGTTACAACAATCCGCTTCATGCTTTAAACATAACTTTGAAAATTCCATCATAAAAATATTCGTGCTCAATTGCAATGGGTTTTCATATGGTTCTAATCTGTGTTCTTATATGGCTTTAACACCATATGTTTGCGCCTTGTCTTAATGTTTTGACGTGTCACTTTGGTCCATCGAAAGTGCGCCTTCCATGTAGATTAGGTTTAACAAACATGCTTCCCTTCCTTAATTTGTTAGAGTTCTCAACACAACTCAAAATCATTCTCAGTTCAAAAGAATGGCTTTTTATAGGATTTGTACAATCTCCAAAGCCAAAATGTACCTCGCCATTATCAGATGTATCTTGAGCAGCTAAAGACTTATAACCAAGAGCTTCCTTCTATGTTGTCATGATGGGTCAACTTCATGCAGGTCGTACATTATTATGGACCTCAGATTTCCACCTGCTATACTATCCGATCTATGTGCTTCTGGATCGACATCATCATGGCCAATCACATTGTGACCAAGCTGCGGTTTTCTGTGGGCCCTTTGCATAATCACCTCCTCAACTTTGTTTAATTCTTATTGCCAAAACATGATGCACCTGACAAACGCGATGAGCACGCTATAATGCTTGCTTGTCAACTCGTGGATTCCGGTCCTTCTTCAAATGACTCTGCTTCCACACCATTGAAAAGATAAGAATGGTTACATGTCTTTCGCCGTTGTACCACAATATTTTGTAAAGATCGATGTTGAGTGCCTGAACCACTTGTTTGAATTTGGGACACTCTTGATGCAATATAGACACATAAATTTTCTTCTGAAGTAGGACCAATGGAGCCAGTACTATAATCCCAGGCAGTGGTGGCAATGCGAGAGTTCCATCTTGACAAGTAATGCTTTTGCACGCCAAAGCATGAAAGCAGACAGAATATATCTTAGCAGCTTGAATTGTTTGCAACAGAAGGGCCATGGGCATTTCCGTTGATCTTTCAAGTAAGCCAATAAACTTATAGCTTGCAATGTGTTTCCAAGTCCCATTGTGACTGCAAGTTCCCTTGACTGGTGCGGTCTTATTTCCGGCGTACATGCGATAGATGTCCTCCACTTCTCATATTTAAACTCGTACTACTCTTATCCTTCTCATCGGTGTGGTGACGACATTTATGAGTATATCACCCGTGGGATCGACAAGTTTCCTGTCGAATGTATGTATGGCGATCCTTCGCATATGGCGTGATTGCAACAACAGCGCCTAATCATGAGGGCGAGACAACTCACGAGGGGTTGGTGATAGGTCGCTAGGATGTCACGGGCTGTAGGTTCGGTGAAAAACCTTAACGACAAAGTGAGCAAAGGGGGACCCGAAATTTTAAATATACCCAAAATTTTGGGTGGTGTTGTAGCGGCTACAACAAATGGCGAACCGCTGGTAGAATCCAACATCTCTGTCAATATCACAACAAAAGTCAAAGCCAAGATAGTGATGCAAGGGAATATTGAACAAGTTCTGCGGGGACCCTTTGAATTACTTTGGCCCTTTACAGGTAAGCCTAATCCTTCTGCCTCAACTAAGTCTCGCTAATCAGAAACACATCAAAGAGAAAGCTCACAGACGCCAGTATTTTGTTGATGATGTGAAGAGCAAGGTAGTGGGTTTATTATTTTCAGGATTTTTAATGTAAGTTTCTGGTGTTGCTTCGCTGCCAGCAGGCCTGGACAGTACCCCGGCGGAGTCACTTCGAGAAATCACAAACGTTGCTCCACTGCCAGCGAGCCTGGTCAGTACCCCGGCGGAGTCGTTGCATTACCTCTCTACGCAGGAAGCCTTTCTCGATCCTTTACCCTTATTTGTTTCATGTGCTTGCAGCACTTATTTTCATGTGCCCGTGGAAATTATTTTTCATGGGCGGATGAGGGATCCCGACTTATTTTATGAGCAAGAGAGGTTGTTTCTTGTTTTACAGAAACTAAAAGATATCCTGATTTGGGTTTTCCCTTGTGCCAAACCTTCACACCCCATCTAACACAATAGGCGAAGCACACAAAATAGATCATTAAGATGTCCAAGACTATGCTGGGCACAAGACTTAGGCTTATGGGTACTGGGCCATTCAAACTCATTAGGTCTCCCACAAAAAACTGGCTCGTATCTCCCCAGCTAAATAAGTTTAGAATCATAGGCATATTTTCGAGACAACGACTTCAATGACTTGTCCTAAGAGAAAGCTACCTCTTGAGATAGCCACTGCAACTTCATGCAAAACAATGGGTTTACTATTTCAGCAATCGGGGCAAAACATGACTGCAAGGTGATAGGGTTGCAATGAGGGCTCATGAAGTGGTAGGTGATATGAAAAAATGATGTGAGGGAGAGAGCATACAACACAATGTAATAGGTGAGGCTCAAGATGCAATGCAACGCCATGTGGGAGAATGATTAACTAGTTATAGGTGGAAAAATACAAGTAGTAATTATTTATGCAACATCAAGCAACTGAAAAATAAATGAGTGTAAAATACTTGTAACATGACGATGCCTAAGATATTAATCGTAAACAAAATAACAAACACACTTTTAAACTATGAAGTAAAAAATTTGGCAAGTAAACCTAATTAAATTTGAACTAATTTTTTTTTTTTATTGCAGGTCCTAGCTAGTCTACACCTAAAAACCCTAGTTTAACCAATGATGCAGTCGGGTTATGTAAAATCAGCTTTCCAGTGCAGCCACCGCATTAGTTCCTGACCTGCAAGAACAATAATGATCAGGATCAGAGCTAGTATCCAAAAAAGTACCGCAGCAACAAGACTTACCTGAGGAGAAGGTGCAACGGCAAGATGATCATATATACTTACCAAAGAACATGTTAGAATAGATTGTGCAAGATGAATCCCACTCTCATCTTGATACACGGTGATATGTTCTTGAAGCTCAACATTTATAAATGACACATAATCATTCATGCACAATCCTGGGTCTGATGGGCGCTGGGTAAGCCATCACCTATTCGGAGGCACGTCCACCGAATAGGTTTGGTTGAGTTGACCGGCAATCTCATCATGGTGTTGAGGACCGTCAGTTCTATGGAATGGAAACAATAAGCAAGTGCCACACGAATTATAGATGCATGTGCATCCAAGCGTAGAAACCCTAGCTTTGAAAACTCTAGATCGGGGTTGCTCTTGGGTTTGGTCAAGGGTATGAGGATCCGAATCCACTTTTAGTGGAGGCTGCAATTCCTTACCGTTTTGAACAAAATCCAGACCTTTTAACGGGGGGTTTCCCAACGTTGATTGCTTGTCGAGATTAACAGGCGAATGGGCGTGATCATCAATTGTAGTGATTGGAAAGATATCAGTGGGATTTATATCAGTTTAGCCAAATGTTTGCGCGCTGACAGATTGATAATCCAATGTATCAGATTCTTTAGATTTTCCAGGATGGGGTGGATTTACCGTAAGGTTTCCGGGCAGTTGAGGGATTTGGGAAAAATCACATGTTAGTGCCTGATTGCAACTGGTATTGGCTGGGCAACAACTAGAAAGATTAGAGACAATGGCTGGCGTTTCCTTGCCAGTGAATAAATTGGGGTATATCGGTTGTTTCACACCAGTCGTTGGGGGACAGGGATATGTGCTCAGGGAAACCTTGCTAGAATGAAAAATCTGCCCAGATGAAATGATATCCGATGAGGTGACGTTGGGAGGAGCATGGTACTTGGGAGTCATTATTTCAGAAACCCTAAGCTGAGAAACCCTAGTTGGAGTTGTTTGAGAGATCTCATCAGGGTCTAAAGAACTAGGAATGACAACCGGCAAGAGCGGGAGTGCTTCGATTCCCTGATGGGTAATCGAATCTTCATTAAGCGGATTATTGAATTCAGGTGTCTTCATATGGTCAGCAAAGAGATCCGAGTGACAATCCTCAGTGGTATGATTGAATATGTTTTTAGATAGGGAGTGATCGCTGCAACCATCGATTTGACCAAGTTGGGTACCTGGCATGTCGGGTTCCTCGGGAGTTACCGACTGGGATGAATCAATAGAGGGGACATATTGAGGTTGCCCAGACAGGAAATTGCTCCTATGGCTGTCTAAAGTTTCCGAGTGAGAATGATCAGATCTAAAATATTCATCGATTTTGAACTGTGATTGTGAAACACCATCTGTGTGCTTATGATTGTCGCCAATACCAGTATAAGGAAATTTTGAATGTCTCGAAGAAATTACTGGTGTGGCGGGATCGGGAAACCAACCGGGGAATAATGAACGAATAGATTGAGTCGTAGGGGCATTAACCATATGAGGCTTTTCAACACGCGCATCTGTGTCATTCAGAGAAAACGATGATCTGGCAGGCCTTGTAAGGGAATCAACTTCATCCGAGGTAGGATTCGATTCATAATCAGTATGCGAATCAGATTTAGGTTTGTGCCCAGGGAGACACTGAGTGGGCTCGAGGTAGGTTTCATCAACCGAGAGAGATAATGAGCCACTGGGGTTTTCAAGCTCTGATTTGACATGGTGCATGAAATATTCAAAGGTAGTGCAGTAGGCTTTATCCTCTTGCCAGTGTCTATCCTTGCTTAGAACTTTCGAGGTCACAACTCCACTACCCGACAACTCAGGAGGAGGGACGAGAATATCAAAAATAGCAACACTCTCCTTGGAGGCATAAATGTGGTCTGGACTCGGGGAGATGGACAACGAAGCACTAGGGACAAAATCTGAACAGCCAGTAACTTGCGGGTCATCATAGGGAACACTAGGATCTAACTGAAATTGTTCAAGGGAAACGAGAATCACATACTTGAACTGTTCACTTAAACATTTTCAATCGACATCCCTCTCAGGGAAATCAAAACAAAAATGAATGAATCTGATAGCAAACTCATCTAAAGATTCCTGAGGTTCCATTCTGATGTCATTTAACTTTATTACAACGTTATGAAGATCATACCTGTGAAAAGCTTGTCGCAACTCACTGGCGAATTGTTCAAACGAATGGATGGAAGCTTCCGGCAATGTGCGACACCATTGATTAGCGCGACCTTCAAGGGTGAGGAAGAAAAGCAAACAAATCAAACCTTCATTGTCAATTTCATAACACTCACCAAAGTCACATAAATCTGAATAGTGTCAGGTTATGGACACCCTATTTTCACCATCAAATTTTAACTGGGACAAGTGATACGTAAGTTCATCGGGGATGAAGTATCCAGGCTTATAAAACTCCGACAAACATCTCGGGAGAATGATTTGGGAATGAGCCATTATAGATATGGGATTAACTGTAGGCTCTCCGGGCTCAGCTTGTCATCGACCCTCCTTCTAGCGCCAATTTTTTTGACGGGAAAATCTGTCCGGCCAACATCAGGGGATCTCCCCGGTAAAAGGTCCCAACTAGAACTTGAACCATTTGGAATAGGGATCCCGTCCGGGGTGTGGGTCCGACTACCACTGATTTCTCCTTTGCTTTGGGTCTTGCTTAAACTCTATAAAACAGTGGATATACACCTAATCAATTGATACAAGACATATGCTTGATGCATTAAATGTACATGCAGCACTATGAGTAGCATGAGGAAATAATAAAGCATGAAGACCAAATGAAATGTTGTTAGCAACACTTCATTAAGGTCATGCTTGTAAACCATTCTGACCGCAAAGGAAACAATTCCTCACAGCAAGAACACCTTTCACTTCCTAAAAGTTTAAATGATAACACAAACACAGATAAAAAAAGTCATCAACATTTGCTAAGAAAGTGAAATAAAATCAAACACCATTAACATACTTAGCAAACTTTTATGCAACTGGGATATGAATTAAAGATGCAGTTCCATTAATCTAAAGATATTTAGAAACTGAAGATATAATACTCAAGAGTGCTCATACATAAAACACACCAGATCCACAAAGGGATTTTACAAAATGCTGGTATTCATCATTAAATGTATAATCTACTGGTAATACAATGTACTCAGCTCGATTCCCAAACCAAAAATCCTTTTAAAAGCTCCCGAGGGAGTATTTATCATGCAAAACCTGCCCTTTGGGCTTCCTTGACCTTTCATCTTCCTGACCATTGGGCTACCTTGCGACCCAGTCTGTTCTGTGACCTGTGACCTGACTGAGTTTGCGACCTTGCAACTAGGTTGCGGGGTCGGGAAGTCACAAATCTCGGAAAACAGAGGAAGTGCGACCTCGCAACCTTGCGACTAGGTCGTGGGGTCGCGAGGTCGCAAGTCTCAGAAAATAGGGGAAGTGCAACCTTGCGACCTTGCGACTAGGTTGCGGGGTCGCGAGGTCGCAAGTCTCAAAAAATAGGGGAAGTGCGACCTTGCGACCTTGCGACCAGGTCGCTGGGTCGCGGGGTCGCAAATTTCAGAAAAAAATAGAAATGCGACCTTGCGACCTTGCGACTAGGTCGCTGGGTCGCAGGGTTGCAAATTTCGGGAAAAATTAGAAATGCGACCTTGCGACCTGCTGGGATTTACGACCCTGCACCATCCGCGAACTAAAACCTCGACAGATATGCGACCTGCGACCTTGGGAAAATCAGTGAGTTCCTTGGATTTTTGCCAACATCTACTTGTTTTGAAAATGTCCCCTTGTTTGCTGGGGAAAACCTTGGCTCTTATGTGTAAACAGAGTGGTTCCTCCTGCAATAAAATAACACAGGTCACATATCTTCATGATGGAATAATAATAATGCTAAGGGAATTTTAATCAATCGTAAGAATGAAAATAATAACTTAGACCCCTGTGTGGTCAACTACTGAATCGTCGGAGAGAATGGCTAGGGTAAGATTTCTCTGTGCCCTTTCTCTGTCAGGATTATCATCTTCTCCATGCACAAGGTTCTCTTCAAGTATTGGATTAAATTACTTGAAGGCATGAGCTTCTTTATTCACGTTCTTAGTGTTCGCCGTAGGTTTTCATGCTCATCGATTTTCCCATCCATAAGAGGAGCAGTACTTGTCATCTTCTATTGGAGAATCTCGGGTATCTTGACTGAGGAGAACTGGTTAGGTACGACGATCTAGGAAAGGCTTATAACAGTCTTATACAATGAGGGCTGGTCAGTTAGGACCATTAAAACATAGCTAGCCCAACTAAAAGCTTTCCTTTGCGCGGCTGTAGAGCCACCATATTAAGCTCCCATCCCTGGGCTAGCTATTATATAACATCCATTGATAACCCTGTAGAATGACTTCCACCTGCACGATTACTTCTATTTTATGATGCTCCCATCTGCTAAAGGGACCAAGCAACAAACTGATAGTAGCCTTGCTCCGATTCTAGACCAGTGACGAGGTAGGAAACCATCTCTACTTCCCAAAGACCCCAATGACAGTGTCGTTCTAGACCTAGCACTAACTATCAAATGGGTTCTTCCAAGCCTTGATGGTGGGCTACCTTTTCCAGGCAGCAACACGTCAACAACGCAGTTCTTCCTCCAGGAATAAAACAATACTCTATACATAGTTTTTGCCATTCAGCCTCTAATTTTTGAAAGCCTTGGCTTCGATCATTGTTCTCACGGGCCTGCAATTGAAAACACTGCAAACAGTCTCGAATCAACCTATGTGGAATGCGAGATCCAGTTTCAGTGCCTTTTGACATAGCAACATCAAGCGCCTTAGGAATCATCGAAGATTGAGCTCTGTGGAGACAACTCGACGTGGTCAGTAGTAGTAATATCGAAAAATCAGCTCCCAGCGGATATGTGGCGATAACGTTTTTTCTAAATGTGACCAGCGCAGTAGATCTAAAGAGTGATTCTCTCCTGGAATATTTCCGTCAGGGCTACAGAAGTTGGCATAAATCATTCAGATTCTATTTCAGCATTGTATCCTTATACAGTTACCAGAAATGCACGGTCTGTTTATGACAGTTGCCATGCAGACTTGGAGATGGACGCTTCGAAAATTTCATCCATGTAGTTTGACCAATCAACATATTATAATAATTGTTGCCACGACTTTGGACCATAAATATATCTGCTTCAAACCTCTTAGCATGGTCGACAACTTGCCATTGCAACCTTGGTTCCATGTCATGTGTCCACGTGGTTTCGTTGCGCCATCTTACGTTTTCTTGCACCACTAAAACAATGGTTGTAGATTGTCATATATTGAACCATAGCTGTTATAACACTCTGCTCCACGTTTAAACATGCATTAGGCCATTATATTATACGTTCTGAATTTAAAACTCCGGCGTAGAGGCATTCGCACCACTTGGCAACGTATTCATGTAGTTCTGCGTTTCTTTTGATTATGACTGTTCAACGGTTGTTGTAACGTTGCCGTCGTAGGTGTATTACAAGATTTTGCTTTATGAATTTTGACTAATAGAATATCCTGCTCCACATTTCAACGTAGTGAGAAACTCCACCGTCGACATGCTGGCGTCCAGTTGTATGTGGTGAGGTGGTTCTGCCCCACGTTGAAAGACTGACTGCAATGTATATATATTGTTCCAACATTTACCGTGAGTTGGAAGACCTGCTATCGATGTTTGCCTCCATGTAACGCGTCCACTCATTTCTGCACCACGTTCCCAATGCACAGTTGACTGCTATATTACCTGCCCCACGTAGATTAGACTGCACCATTAAACTGTTTACGCCATAGTATTTATAATATTCACTGCCATGTGTAAGCACACCTTTGGATCATAAAATATATCCGCTCCAAACCACCAGCATCAAACCTTTGCACACCGCTCCACGTTTTTAAAAATAAAACCCGACCATTATATATTCACCCAACACATAGACTACGGCATGGAAAAATTTGCGTCCATATATAAGTCTTTGGCTCCATGGAACGTAAACGTTGGTTTCGTTCCACCATTTTAAACGTAAAGCTGACCACCTTACATATCTGCCTCAAATGCTTTAGCATAGATTGAAACGTGCCATTGAATGTTTGAATTTATGTAACGTGTCTAAGCATGACTGCGCCACGTTTCCAACACACCAAAGTCATCATGTTATTATGGGCTTGTTACAAAAATCCGCTTCATGCTTTAAACATAACTTTCAAAACTCCATCATAAAAATATTCGTGCTCAATTGCAATGGGTTTTCATATGGTTCTAATCTGTGTTCTTATATGGCTTTAACACCATATGTTTGCACCTTGTCTTAATGTTTTGACGTGTCACTTTGGTCCGTCGAAAGTGCGCCTTCCATGTAGATTAGGTTTAACAAACATGCTTCCCTTCCTTAATTTGTTAGAGTTCTCAACACAACTCAAAATCATTGTCAGTTCAGAAGAATGGATTTTTATAGGATTTGTACAATCTCCAAAGCCAAAATGTACCTTGCCATTATCAGATGTATCTTGAGTAGCTAAAGACTTATAACCAAGAGCTTCCTTCTATGTTGTCATGATGGGTCAACTTCGTGCAGGTCGTACATTATTATGGACCTCAGATTTCCACCTTCTATACTATTCGATCTATGTGCTTCTGGATTGACATCATCATGGCCAATCACATTGTGACCAAGCTGCAGTTTTCTATGGGCCCTTTGCATAATCACCTCCTTGACTTTGTTTAATTCTTATTGCCAAAACATGATGCACCTGAAAAACGCGATGAGCACGCTATAATGCTTGCTTGTCACCTCGTGGATTCCGGTCCTTCTTCAAATGACTCTGGTTCCACACCATTGAAAAGATAAGAATGGTTACATGTCTTTTGCCATTGTACCACAATATTTTGTAAAGATCGATGCTGAGTGCCTGAACCACTTGTTTGAAGTTGGGACACTCTTGATGCAATATAGACACATAAATTTTCTTCTAAAGTAGGACCAATGGAGCCAGTACTATAATCCCAGGTAGTGGTGGCAATGCGAGAGTTCCATCTTGAAAAGTAATGCTTTTGCACGCCAAAGCATGAAAGCAGGCAGAATATATTTTAGCAGCTTAAACTGTTTGCAACAGAAGGGCCACGTGCATTTCCGTTGATCTTTCAAGTAAGCCAATAAACTTATAGCCTGCAATGTGTTCCCAAGTCCCATTGTGACTGCAAGTTCCCTTGAATGGCGCGGTATTATTTCCGGTGTACATGCGATAGATGTCCTCCAGTTCTCATATTTCAACTTGTACTGCTCTTATCCTTCTCATCTGTGTGGTGACGAAAGTTATGAGTATATCACCCGTGGGATCGACAAGTTTCCTGTCGAATGTATGTATAGCGATCCTTCGCATATGGCGTGATTTTAGCAACAACGCTTGATCATGAGGGCGAGACAACTCATAAGGGGTTGGTGATAGGTCGCTAGGATGTCACGGGCTGCAGGTTTGGTGAAAGACCTTAACGAAAGAGCGAGCAGAGGGGGACCCGAAATTTTAAATATACCCAAAATTTTGGGTGGTGCTGTAGTGGCTACAACACAAATGCTGCCTTGATCATGTGAAATTGCAAATGGGATCTAATTTTTGGCTTATTGATGAAATTTTTAATAATATCATCCTCCGTTTCATCTTTCAAGTCGAGGGCATCTTCTATGGTTAATGGTGATCTCATATGATACAGGCTGTTTCCTTGTTTTGATTATTGATAGGCTTGGTTGGGCTGGGGGATATAAAGCTAAGTTCTTGACATAGTTTCCCCTTGTTATAGTCATGTTTCCTTGTTGGCTGCCAATGTAAGCATCGACAGTTGCCAACCAAGGTCTACCTAGGATCAGCGGGTGTCCATATAGCCGGTTCTTTGGGCTGATAATCGGGAAGTTAGCAGGGTACTCCCAGGAGTCTACAGATAACATTACATCTTCTAGTGCACCTTCTGGTTTGACAACTGATCGGTCAGCCAATTCCAATAAGGTTGTTGTTGGATCTAATGATGTAATGCCAAGTTTTTGATAAGTGGTGGTTGTTAGGATATTAATTTCAGCTCCCAAATCAACTAAGGCATTTGGAAATAACTTCCCATTGATTTGCACCGTCACTATAGGATTTCCTGGGTCTTCATATTTTACAGGTGTTTCCATTCCTGATAATAGGTCAGATAGAGTACCGACTACTTGGACAGTTGGGTTAGTTTTTGTTCTCCTCTTTGGCTTCTTTATAAATAATTCCTTGATGGTCTTTGCATAAATAGGAATGTCTTGGATAGCTTGGAGGAGAGGGATTTTTATACACAAATTTTTTAATTCTCCCAGAAGATCAAAATCAGGATATTATATTTGACGAGGTATGATTAATCATTCTGGGAATGGTGGAGAAGAGGTGGTTTCTTGTTGTTGAACCAAATTCTCTTTCTGCAATGTTTGTTCTGCAGGTAACGGATCTTCAATTTGAACATTTTTTTCTCCCTCTGTTTCTACAATGCACCCAGATCTCAATTGAAGGTCATTGCACTCCCTCAGTTCAGTTTCTAGTTCTAGTGGTTCCATTATTTGGACACACTGAACTGGCCTATTGTTTGGGTTTGGGTTGGGTTGGGCTGGGAGTTGTGGTCTTAAATTGGTCTGGGGGTTTTGTGGCAATGTATAAGGAGCTGGTAGTGTAGGTTGAGAAAGGGGAATTGTTCTAGCTGGATGATTTGTAGGTCTTTTCCTGTTTGACTGCCAGGTTTGACTCTGCGAAGTGGAGGGGGCCCATTGTGTTGGATAAGCATTGTTTTTCCAAAATGGTGGACATAAAGGAAAATTTGTCCAATTAGTTTCGTTTTTTTGATTTGACCATGTAGGAAATGGCTGTTGTGACCAATTGGGAAAAGGTGGCTGATTTTTCGACATTCCATTATATTGCTGAGCATTATATTGAGGAGGTTGAAAGGAAGAGAATGGATCAGTTGGCATACCTGATTGCCGTGGTTGCCATTGTCAGCGCTGATTAATTAGGCATACCACTTCTGATTATTCTTCTACATATTTATAGAATGATTTTAACCCAGGAAGCGACGGAAATCCTTTTGTGGGGTGATTTTTTGTGCAGATGGCACAAAATTTGATTATATCCAGTAGGCACTCTTTATGGTTGTGTTTCTTCCTGCACTTAGGACAAAATATTGCCAAGTTTTTTTCTGCTTCTGCTTGCTTTTGTTTGGCTTTCATAATGTCGAAATGCATTGTCAAAGTCCCTAGAATATCAGTTTTAAAATCCTCCAGCAGATTGCCAATCTTTGCACGGGTTACACCTTCACTAGGAGTCTTATTATCCCTTGTGATCATGTCACGTTCTGCTGATTTTAGCCTTGTGCTGCCTCTCGAACTCCTGATACAAAAATCAATAATGTTAGGATATATTTCCTGATATATATCACCTTTTCCCATAATATTTAATGTTTCAACCCATTTATCTTTCATGCCATTAATTAATGTAGTTTTCAGCACATTATCAGGTAAGGGTAAAGATGCATAAGGTGATCTCTGGAGGTTGTATTGAAAGCATTCTACATATTCCTCGAGTGTTTCATTAGGTTTTGCTGTCATCTGAAATATTTCGTCTTTTAATTACCTAGATCTACAATAATCTTGATATTTCTTTAGAAACGAAACTTTCATCTAGTCCCAATCATTTATAACACCTCCACCTAACCCCATAAACCATCGTAAGGCTGCTCCTTTTAATTTGGAAAGAAATAGTTTTAATTTTTGGGGATCAGTGGTATAGTCATACCCCCTGCATAATACATCGAATTCAAACATAAATGCATCTGGATCTTCCGATGTTAAGCCATGGAATGTAGGAATATGTTGAAGATGAATGGCCTTCATGGGTGCATTAACTGCAGTGTCCACTATGGGATATTGCAGTGTAGAATTTTGTTGAGGTGTTTGTTGGTTTTGGTTCTGGGCCATTTGATCAAATATGTGCCAATATCCTTCTAGGATTTCGAGGGAATTCCTAGGCTGGCTAGAAGGAATAGGAATGGCCTTGACAACACTCCCTTGATCTGGAATAATAGGTGTTCCCTGCTGGCCTACTATCTGAAGAGATTCAAGTCCTTTGTTTTGAATGATGATGACAACACTTCCCCTATCTGGGTAGCTTACTGTTTGGATTATTTCAAGAGGAGATTTTGATTCCTCTTTTTCCCCTATTTCCCCTTCTCCTTCGCAGAGATTACTAGAGTTCCCTTCTTGTGGAGAAATTAGGCAAGAATTCTCAATTTCTTGGGAATCTTGCTCAATTCCTTCCATTTGACTGTGTATCTTAGCAAAGGCTATAGATGGTGACTCTGTGGCCTGAAGGGAATTAGTAGGTTGTCTAGAAATAAATTTCCTAGGTCCTACTGATGGCTGAGATTTAGTTTTCTTAAGGATTTCGTCAATGAAATTTGTTCACCCAAGGGTCATCGGTCCCTTAGTTTTTTCGAGTTTAGGAGGAATTTTGTTTTTTTCAAGCTTTTCTATTCATTAAAAAAAAACAAGCCTTCATTCCTACCTAAAAAAAATTACCCAATTCTGCTGTGAAGTGGGCCGTGAGAAAGTATGTTTCTTGCTCGATGCGCAGGTTCTTACCTTCCGTTTTTAATACCCAATTCTTCCCAAGCAGAAAAAAATTCAAATGTCCATCACTCCTAAATGGCATACACTTTCCCCAGCAACGGCACCAAAATGTTGAGGTATAAAAGCTATCTTTTTAACACCTATTTATCCTACATTAATCGTCAGGAACAACTTTTTGTTTCAAGAGTGCACTTTGTCTAAGGCTGCAATTCAAGCTAAGAGTAATTCTTTGTAAGATGTAGCACAGTTTTCTAAATACAAGAGCAAAAGAATGCTTGAAAAAGAAATCTAATTACAATAACATGAACTCAAATTCTCTGAAATCTACCTATTCACTCATCAAGCATCAATCGAGGATACAGTAGAAATAACTCATTCCTCTAGAAATTGATGCAATTGAAATCAAATTGGAATAAGACACTCAATATGGGAACGTGGAAGAAATAACCAATATTCTCTACAGTTGACAGTACCACTTTAAAGCAATCAAAGGGAATAGAAATTGAACTAAAGCTGCTATTGAAAGTAAACTAAGAAATCTCTTCGAAATCAAATTATTTGCAATTTGTAAAGTAATGAATTGGAAATGAACAGTGCACTGAAATCGAACAGAAATGTAAATGAGTAGCAAAATAAAACTAGAAGAATTGAACAAAAAAATCTTAACTTAATGGAATCAAGCAACAATTCTATTAAACACCAAACCCTGTCGACAACAAACGTTGTTAAACAGTAATCGAAATAAACAACAATCCAACGGAACAAAAATAAATTGGAACATGACATCTAAAGCTGAACAACAATGCTCTGTAAGGTTTAAAAAGATAATTAATACAGGAATTAAAGTCCTTACTGAAATGGAGCAGCAATGCAATTCATTAACATAACGAAACCAATCAGTAATTCAACAACAAACTAATTAACTTGCAAATGTAGTGAAAACAACCACAAACTATCACACGACGATAATTGAAAGATAGAGATACAAACAACAGATCGATCCACCAGGGCCGGACCCTAAGCACCAGTGAAAAAATGTTGGGTTACTTCAGAGCTTGAGAAATGGAACGAAAACACGTCTTTGTATTAATCAAACATAAATAGTGTTCACAACGATCGCTCTGTGATTATGAGAGTTAATAAGAAAATACAGAGTTATACAGAGAATGCTTAATCAATGATTCGACTCCTTTGATCTCTAAAGGAATTGCATTTTATAACATTTTCGACGAACAAGACAAGGAACAAGATAAAACTGAACAGTGATCCCTCAGGATCGAAAGATCCTGAGGGATTCGCTCCTTTTCTTTCTTTAGTGAGCACTTGATCTTCTTTGGCTGTCTTCGTGTTGTTCCCTATCTTCTCTTGGCTATGCGTTTAGATTTCTTTCTCTTTGACTGGATATGGTCTATTACTGGAGGAACAACAGTTACTCCCACTTTAGCCTTGCCTCTCAAATAGTTGTTTACTCTGTTTGTTTCCTCTTTTTACGATAAAAGGCAATTTTTAGTGACTTTTCACAATAAACACAAGTCTTTGCAATTCCATCATAATTCTACAATAAATCACCTTTCTAGAATAAAAAAGAGTTATTTTTAAAGGAAAAGGATGAGAAAATAAATGGTGAATTCATAACTTTTTCAACGCTCAACATACCCCCCTGCTTACCCTTTTTCATGTCCTCATGAAAACCATAGTTTACATGCAAAGCAGTTACAGAATAGGCTGGAGAAGGTTTTTCATTAAGAGGTCTAAAACCATGATTTGCAGCTAAAGCTTCAAAGACATGCCCTGTCTGTCCTTCAGGTATTTCATAAATGGCTTTATAATCTGTTGCAGGATACCATACAATGGGGCTTTGAAACCTACACCCTAGCTAGAATGGGCCTTCCCTCAAGATGAGGTTGCTATAGAGAACCAGGCGGCCAACAGCCAATCCAAAATTTTTATAGTTAAATGGCTCTTTATCTTGAATATTCTGATTGGAAATCCTCCATCGGAATTTAGCTGCTGTATAGGTGTGGCCTCTAATAGATAGAAAATATTCTACCCCATTCAAGACAATTGCTTTATGGACAGGCCCCAATGCTTGGATAACACCTTCTCTTGTCATTAGACTCTTCTTCCTAGCCCATAATTGTAATGGATGTTTTGGTTCACTCCTAACCCAAAAGTCTAACCCATTTGGAAAGTATTATAGGCCTTGAGCCATTTCAACTGATTGACAGCAAATGAAATAAATTCTTGATATTGGATGTCACCCACAAAAGGGCTGGGATTTATCTCAATATAATTTTCCAATATGAGATTATGCAAATAGAACTCACACAACAGATGCTGGACTTTGACCCCATAGAGTTTGCAGCATGTTACAAAATCATCTACAGTGTTTAACTCTATAGACTTTCTTGCCCTAACTGCTTTAATTTTTAACTGTAAATATCTCTCTAATAAAAACAAATCATAATTCTTGGCAGGGCATCTACAAGCTAAAACATATGTATATAAGGAACAGAGAGTATCCATTTGATTTTGGGCCATTTTTAATTTATTCCTTACCTTTTCAGCTTTTTCTTCTGCCTTCTGATACTGATCATAAGCTTTAGCCTCTAATGCACTGATGTCTTTTAGTTGCTACTATAGCTGCTGATATTTCTTTTTGGGGACAGTTTCTTCCTCCATCTTTTCTCTTTCCTGTTGAGCCTGTGCCAGCTCCTTTTGGAGTTCAGCTATAGTAGGGTCAGTAAAAGTGTTTTGACTACAGGCCTATGCACTTTCATTTGTGGTTGCTAAATGTGGAACAATTACATTTGGAATAGCTGCCTGCTATTCCATGTATTCTTGATTGGGCTCAGCTTGGGTTTCCACAATATCTGCAACCTGGGGCTTTGTTCTGGTAGCTACTTTCCTCTTTTTCGGAGCTCGTTGGGTGGCTACATTCCTCTTCTTTGGGGTTCATTTGGGAATTTGTTTCATTTTAAGAACCCTAATAGTCTGTTTGAGTTGTTCCACTAGCTTTTGAAGCTTCTGTCGTTCCCTCCGAAGTTTTTCAATTTTAGTTACTTTCTTTCTCTTCCTAGGAGGAACAATTGTTCCTTTTTCTGTGCTCAATTGCTTAGCTGGGGTTTGCTTCTCAGTAGCCATGCCTTTGTTCAGGCTTGCTTCTCCATTTTCTTCTTGGAACACTTCTTCAGTGTTCATATGCTCCCGGCTACATTCTTCGGAGGTAGTAACCGGAATTGGTTCTGCTGTTCCCAGAGGGTTTTCAATTTGGAACACTTCTTCAGTGTTCACTTCTTCCTGGCCGCATTTTTCAGGGGAAGCAACCCTAGCTGGTTCTGCTGTTCCCTGAGGATTTTCTTCTTCCATTTCATCAGGTACCCCTTCGGCCATATCTTTACCCATAACATCTTGTTCCTGTAATTGGTTTATTTCAAAATTGAAATTCAGTGGACTGTGGGGTTGTATGTATTCATTCACGTTGGCAAAAATTTGGGCCAATTGGTCCTCCTACAAAGGGCTTTGTGGTGGACTTGCAATGGTGGTTTTAGGAAGTTCTACTCCCTTGCTTTCATTTTTACTACTGTGATTACATTCTTCCCCTTCATAGGTGTGGTAACTTGCTTCTTCCTCATCAGAGTAGTGAATCTCTTCTTCTACACTGGTATCGGGACTTACTTCTTCCTTATCAGAGTAGCGAATCTCTTCTTCTACACTGGTATGGGGACTTCTTCTTCCTCATCAGAGTAGCGAATCTCTTCTTCTACACTGGTATGGGGACTTCCTTCTTCCTCACCTATATGATGACTTCCTTCTTTGAGTCGTGGGGGTTGTTCATCTTCCAAACTGGGCAATTCTAGCGGTTGGCTAATGCTACCTTGAAAACCTTCTATCATTCCCCTACTTCTCCTTAACCTGGAGGATTGTCTGCATTTTGATGGTTCTGCTGCTGTGCTAGCAATTCTTTTGCATTTTGGGGCAGGTAGGGCTATGCCTCCGTCAATTGAGAATATCAATTCTTCCCAACTAGCCCATTGTTGGGCAAGACTATAACTCACTATCAATCTGATTAAGCAATGGTGACTTACCATCATGTCTATATGACGAAATTTTCTTATACTTCGGGCGATATCATGCAATAAGGAATTTAAAAATGCAGGCATGTTTACAGTACATTTTTTCTTTAATACTGCCAATAACTTAAGGTGGCGAGGTCTTACCACGTATTTTCTTTCATCGCATGTTATGTAGCCTTGTAATACTTTTTCCAATTCCGTCCATGGTTCTCCCAACGACGCCGGTTGAACTCCTTTCCCTTTGACGACCAGTGTCTATCCTTCATCCTGGAAAATGTTCATGGCTTCTTGAAGCCTCACTTTCTTATGGGTCCATATGGTTCCTTCTACTGGTAGGCCAGACACCTCGACAATTATTGAGTCTATTACTGCTATCTGCCTACCTCTAACCATGGAGTAATCTTCCTGCAAATTTTGTAAAAATTCAATGGCTATTGTTTCATTAGGTTGTTGCAGTCTTGTGAGGCAGGTAATCCACCCTACTCTCTCCAGAATTTCCTGTGTAGCATTAGAAATAGCTAGCACTTGTGGCTCACTACGAATTGGTCATCCTCCCATCTTCTCTGCACACTGTTAATTCTTCACAAATGCACAGTAATTTAATGGAACAAAAAAACACAGTATATTGGAATAATACCGTTAATTTTTTTATTATTATCTAGAACATAGGGATTTGATTCGAATGCAGGTAAAAAAATATAGGGATTTGATCTGCATGCAGTCATTAAGAGGCATCCGCGCCCCCCCTGAAGGATGATAGGTTGTCCTCAACCGTAAAATAAGAGAGTAAAGTACTACACAACAGTTGTACAGTAGGAAAAAGCATACATACTTATGATACAATCAATCAAATTATTGCATTACTGAAATCGATGCGTATGATTAAATTGTAAATAGCTATAGAAACGTTTGTAATGATTCAAAGATAAGGGAAAGGGACAGCTGATGTGAAAACAAGTACTAATGCGGTTATTACCCACTCAAACTAATGTGATTGATTTATGATGAATTTCATGTATAATAGGTTCAAAACCAAGGGTTTAGGAACATAATTTCACTTGATATTTAGATAGAGATATAGGAAAAAGGGTTTAACATTACTATTGATTTGTAAAAATGTGACTCCAATACCATTAGCAGAGCTTTGTTGCCCACAAGTGTCCATAACCTTGACAAAGTTTCTTTCTCACCCTTGGAACCATTATCCTTTATTTATGCCTAGGGAAGTGTCGTGTGATGTCATGATGGAGGCCATTGTGCTGGCTTGGGGAGAAGATAAATCACAATGCCATTCACTGGAAAGAAGTGAAAAGTGGGCAAGACGGCTCGTGATGAGACCTCCTGTTCTAAGGACTTCTTTTTTTTTTTTGAATTTTCCATTGGACCATATCCCTGGTGTGGTGGCCATAATGGGAATGCCACTTCACTGCTTCCTTATGATCATGGTAGGATGTCTCTTGATGAGACCCCCTATCCTCCATCTACCATATCATAGAATTGTTAGTAATATATAGATATTTTCCACTTTTTTTTCTCTTTTTTTTTCTCATATAGCACTTTCCTACTTATATATAAAGGATGGCTTAGCACTCCTTAAGAGTAGGGATGGTGGAAGAAGTCTAAACATCTCAATAGAGAAAATATGTCCTTATCCTTACACAATAAATAAAAATGAAAGAAAGTTATGAAAATTAGGGAAGGACCAACATGATAAAGATAATCGATCATATTAATTTTAGTGATAATAAGACAATAAAGTAATATTGGTGGTTATGTCCTTTTCCTTTTTCTTATCACTACAAAACAATTTCTTTAAAAAAAAAATGACAATCTCTCTTGATTTGCTGATTCTAGTAACCTTTAATTTGTGTAATCTTGCATAAATAGTATGTTTTCCTTTAGAGGAGTCATGAGAAATCCTCAAAATGTTGTTCTAAAACAAGAAAAATGCACTCAAAAAGTGTTGTTCCTTTGGAAAGGAACAACAGAAACAATCTGCGAAAATGTTGTTCCTTTCGAAAGGAATAGCAAAAACAATTTGCGAAAATGTTGTTCCTTTCAAAAGGAACATCAAAACAATTGGCCAAATTGATGTTCCTTTCGAAAGGAACAACAAAAAGTATTAGAAAAAATGTTGTTCCTTTAGAAAGGGACAAAAAAAATAACAGCAAAAAATGATGTTCCTTTCGAAAGGAACAACAAAAACACTCGCAACAATGTTGTTGTTCCTTTCGAAAGGAACAACAAAAGTGTTGTTCCTTTGGAGAGGAACAACAAAAATTCACAGTAAGCAAAGTAAGAACAGTTGAAGAAATAAAATTCTATACAAAAAAAACAAGCAAAGTAAGAGAAAAATATTTATGTACAAATTTCGAAATAAAGAGATGGTTCAATGAATGGGTGCTGAGGAGGAGTTATCTCCTTCAGAAAGAATTTGCATGGTAGAATCTTCCCGTAATTGCTGGTAGAAGGATTCTCGAGTAAGCGGTTTATGGTAAAGTCGCACTCGATGACCATTTACTTTGAAGGAATGTCCAGATCCATCAATGGTGGTTAATTTAATGGTGCCATTATCATGCACTTTTTGTATCTCGTAAGGTCCAAGCCATCGTGTCTAGAGTTTCATTGGAAAATCCTGAAACATGGAGTCATATAGGAGTGCCCAATATCCTTCATGGAAGATTTTATCTTTGATGAGGGCGTCGTGCCATTTTTCTCTCTGTTGTTGAATTAATGTAGTGCGCTGAAGAGCAGAGAGCCTAATTTCATCTAACTCATTGATTTGTTGTAATATTTTGATCTGGGCTTCATTTAAATCTAAACCCACCTCCTGGGTTGTTCTTAATGTCTAAATTTCAAACTCTATTGGAAATATGGGATCTTTTCCAAATACCAATTGATAATTGTTGGGAAAAATACTGAGAGGGGGGGGTGAATCAGTATTTACTGCATAATCAAATCTTTTTACTTTTTCATTCCTTAAAACCCATACGCTACTTTCCTTTAGTAAACTAGCGTATATACGCGGATCCCCTTTATGAAACTAGCGTATACAGAGATCTAGATCTGTCATTAAATCTTCACTTATATTATTCCATCATTCATTCATCAGATGTTCAATAAATAGTAAACATGTGCAGTAAGAACAGAATAAACCATCACACAAAGCATCACACATGAACACCAGGATTTTTAGGTGGAAACCCAAATCGAGAGAAAACCACCGCTGCAGTTGCTCAGCCTTCAATATTTTATTATAGAGAAAACTTCTTACAACATATGTGCTGGCGCAGACTTGACCAGCACGCAGGCACCCACCTGCGCTCGTTTACCAGCCTCTCCTGGAAGGGAGCTCCAACCCCCTGACTCGTTTACCGGCCTCTCCTGGAAGGGAGCTACGACCCCCCGATCTCGTTTACCAGCCTCACCTGGAAGGGAGCTACGACCCCCTGACTGAAGGCTACAACCTTCAGCACCACCTTGGACCACGTTTCATCAATTTTCACACTGGATCCAACAACTTCAATAGAACACCACTTGCAAGCCACATTTCATCATATTTCCAGACTGGACCCTTTCCAAACTTTTAAGCACAAACATACATCACCAACAGATACTTAACAACACAGATCAGATAGCAGAAACACTGCAGAACAGATCAGATATTTCATACCCTTTGCTTCAGCAAACCCTAGTTTTCATACGTGCTTTCACTTCACTGATGTCGCGTATATACGCGCTTCCGTCCACACAAACCAGCGTATACCTCAGTGTATATTTTATTGCGCATACGTGCTTTCTCTTCGCTGAAGCTGCGTATATACGCGCTTCCTCCGCGGCGAAGTAGCGTATAGATCTTCAATCATTACAGAGCAGCATACTTCATCAGATCAGATATTCAGTTCAGATCTACCCTTTTGCTTCAGACAGATGTTCGCCTAGATGCTCGCCTCATCACAGATCTAAGCCTTCCATAATCGGATCTAGCAAATACAAGAGCAATTCAGATCTAGATCCCCTTCTTCATCATTGGTGCATCATACATTCAGATTTATCATTCAAGTGTAACCCTTTCCATTCAGATATACTTCAGTGAGAAGTATTCATTCAAGCTCAGACATCTTGCACACACACATATCATTTGCACAATGAAATTCTTCTCCTTATATATGTTTATCCTTTTTCAATACCATGAGCCCCTTTTTCAATACCATGGGCCAAAACAATACCATGAGCCCAAAACTACCTGGACGGGGTCAATTAGGCGGATCATTACCCAATACAATGGGTCAATACCATGGTGGATACCCTTGGTTTTGCACTTTTTGAGCGCTTTAGCCCATACGCTACTTGGAACGTTCCTTTCCGTGTGCATACGCGACTTCCCCTAGGCCAATCCGCGTATACAAAGAGACATACTCTTTTCATCATATTTTGAGCACATTCTGAATTCCTTTCTTCATTGCCTTCTGTACACACTGTAGAAACATCATATTTTCTTCATCGGGAACATATTCTCTCAAGCACAACTTCATCAAGTAAGTTGTCATCATCTTCATCAAGTGGGTTGCCTTTCAAGGACAACACTCAGCATCATATTGTCAACAAGCATCATATCACATCGGTTATTTCGACTGATTTACATCACCATTTGCCAAGTCCATCAAGTCAAGAATAACTTCATCAGGTGGATTTCCATCAAGGACAACACATGTCAACAGTCGCATGTCTTCATCTTCATTCAGTGAGTTGCCATCAAGGACAACACTCTGCATCATATTTTCAACAATGGTGAATACCCCATGGTACCTCTCCATGTTGTTCGGTATGCCCACAATGCTTTTGGCAATCTGTAGGCCCAGTCACGTCTGTGTGAGGCAACTATTTTTGTCAGTATAGATTCAATCACTTTATTCATGCTTTCTACCTAGCCGTTTGCCTGTGGGTGGTATGGAGTTGTGATTTTGTGCTGAATGTGGTAATTATCTAATGTTTCAGCGATTTTGTTACCTACAAACTGCGGGTTTGAAAGTTCCTTTGCTTCAACCGATTTATTAACATACTCGGTTGCAACAAGGATGTATGTTCTTTGATTCGATGGTGGGTTAATGGGACCAAAAAAGTCGAGTGCCCAACGTTCGAATGGCTCGATTAATAGTTGTGGGTTCAAAGGCATTTCGTCAAACTGTCCAGGGCGACCTACCCTTTGGCAGCTATTACAGGCTTGTACGAAATTTTTGGCATCTTTAAAAATGGTAGGAAAAAAGTAGCCTATCTGTAAAACCTTGTGGGCAGTTATACAATCTGCAAAATTTCTGCCACACGGCCCGTCATGGCATGCTTTCAGAATGTCAAAGATTTCATCCTCTTGGACGCATCTCCTGATTTGCATATCTGATCCTGTATGAAACAGGTAGCCTTCGATCCAAGAGAATCGAGTACTATGCTGTATTATTTGTTTTTGTTCATTAGGCGTTATATGTTTAGGTAATTTACCTATTGCTAAATAATTTGCTATATCAGCATACCATGGGGTTCTAATAGTAACAGCAAACAAATGCTCATCTGGGAAGTAATCTTCGACTGCTGCCTCATCTGTTGGCTTTGGCATTCGTGATAGGAAATCAACTACAGGGTTCTCTTTTCCGAGTCGATCTTTTATTGTGATATCGAATTCCTGCAACAAAATCAACCATCTTGTTACTCTACCATTTGTAACAGGTTTATTTGCTAAAAAATTTATGGCAGAGTGATCTGTATATAAAACTACAGGATACCCAGTTATATAATGTCTAAACTTATTTACAACATGTATTACAGCTAGAAATTCTTTCTCAGTCACAGTATAGTTTAATTCAGCAGGAGATAGATTTTTGCCAATATAATAAATTTCATATGGTTTCTTATCCTCTTCCTGCCCAAGCACTGCTCCAATGGCTGTGTCTGAGGCATCAAATGAAATTTGGAATGGAAAATCCCAATTTGGGCCCCTCAACACGGGGGTTGTTGATATAATCTTTTTCAGATCCTTGAAAGTATGGTCACATTTATCTGTCCAAATGAAATCAACATTTCCTGTTAGTGCATATAAAGGTGCAGCCATTCTAGAATAATGTTTTATGAATCTTCTATAATAACCGGAAAATCTGAGAAAGCTACGTACCTCTGTTTGTGTGGTAGGAGTAGGTATTAACAAAATTATTTGAATTTTAGATGGATCTACCTGAATTCCATCTGCTGAAATATAATGACCTAAGATGAGTCCTTCAGTCATCATCATATGACACTTTTCATGACTTAAACAAAACCTAGTGTCAATACATCTTTGCAAAACCTTTTCTAAGTTTTCTAATGCTGGCTCAAAATCATCTCCATAAGGTGTGAAGTCATCCATATAGACTTAGAGCCCTTCATTAATTAAATATGAAAAGATGCCGAGAATGACCCTATAAAATGCAGCAGGGGCATTGCATAGGCCAAAGGGTAAGACTCGATAGGAAAATTTCCCCCAGGGACAGGTAAAAGTGGTTTTGTCTTGGTCCTCAGGGGCAATCTGGATTTGGTTGTATCCACTGAAGCCATCCAAGAAAGAAAAGAATTTCTTTCCTGCCAATGTATCTAATACCTGGTCAATGAAGGGAAGGGGAAAGTGGTCTTTCTGGGTTGCTTTGTTCAGTTATTGGTAATCTACGCATATCCTCCACTTTCCATTATTCTTTGGCACCACTACTAATGGAGAGACCCACTTACTATCAAGTATTGGGTAAATTATGAAATTGACATCCAACAGCTTTTGTAATTCAGCTTTCACAATATATTTAAGGGGAGGGTTTAATCTTCGTTGGGGTTGGAAAATGGGTCTAGCATCCCTTTCTGTGTAAATGTGGTGTGCATAAATGGGGGTCAATTCCCTTCATGTCTGGATAATCCCATGCAAAGGCTCCCTTATATTTTCGTAGTAATTGGACCAACTTCTCTTCTTGTTCAACAGTCAGGTTTTTGTTAATGTTTAGAGTTTTTCCTGGTTCCATTTCCACAATTTTGCTATTGTAAACAGAGGTAGTGGGTATTGATTGTTCATGTATGTCTTTTAGAAAATATTCTTCCTCTTTATTATCAAATGCTGCCTTGATCATGTGACATTGCAAATGGGATCTAATTTTTCGCTTATTGATGAAATTGTTGATAATATCCTCCTCCATTTGGTCTTTCAAATCGAGGGCATCTTCTATGGTTAATGGTGATCTCATATTTTCCGTGAAATATGATACAGGTTGTTTCCTTGTTTTGATTATTGATAGGATTGGTTGGGCTGGGGGATATAAAGCTAAGTTCTTGACATAGTTTCCCCTTGTTATAGTCATGGTGCCTTGTCGGCAGCCAATGTAAGCATCGACAGTTGCCAACCAAGGTCTACCTAGGATCAGCGGGTGTCCATCTAGCCGGTTCTTTGGGTTGATAATCAGGAAGTTAGCAGGGTACTCCCAGGAGTCTACAGATACCATTACATCTTGTATTGTACCTTCTGTTTTGACTACTGATCGGTCAGCTAATTCCAATAAGGTTGTTGTTGGATCTAATGATGTAATGCCAAGTTTTTGACAAGTGGTGGTTGTTAGGATATTAATTGCAGCTCCCAAACAACTAAGGAATTTGGAAATAATTGCCCATTGATTTGCACCGTCATTATAGGATTTCCTGGGTTTTCAGATTTTATAGGTGTTTCCATTCCTGATAATAGGTTAGATAGAGTACCGACTACTTGGATAGTTGGGTTAGTTGTTGTTCTCCTCTTTGGATTCTTTATACATAATTCCTTGATGGTCTTTGCATAAATAGGAATGTCTTGGATAGCTTGAAGGAGAGGGATTTTTATACTCAAATTTTTTAATTCTCCCAAAAGATCAAAATCAGGATATTCTATTTGATGAGGTATGATTAATCGTTCTGGGAATGGTGGAGAAGAGGTGGTTTCTTGTTGTTGAGTTTGTTGTTAAACCACATTCTCTTTTTTCAATGTTTGTTTTGCAGGTAACAGATCTTCAATTTGAACATTTTTGTCTCCCTTTGTTTCTACGATGCACCTAGATCTCAATTGAAGGTCATTGCACTCCCTTAGCTCAGTTTCTAGTTCTGGTGGTTCCATTATTTGGACATACTAAACTGGCCTATTGTTTGGGTTTGGGTTGGGTTGGGCTGGGAGTTGTGGTCTTAAATTGGTCTGGGGGTTTTGTGGCAATGTATAGGGGGCTGGCAGTGTAGGTTGAAAGAGGGGAATTTTTCTAGCTGGATGATTTGTAGGTCTTTTCCAGTTTTACTGCCAGGTTTGACTCTGTGAAGTGGAGGGGGCCCATTGTGTTGGATAAGCATTGTTTTTCCAAAACGGTGGGCATAAAGGAAAATTTAGCCAATTAGTTTGGTTTGTTTGATTTTTCCATGTAGGAAATGGATGTTGTGACCAATTGGGGAAAGGTGGCTGATTTTGCCACATTCCATTATATTTCTGAGCATTATATTGAGGAGGTTGAAAGGAAGAGAATGGATCAGTTGGCATACCTGATTGTCGTGGTTGTGATTGTCGACGCTGATTAAGTAGGCATACCACTTCTAATTCTTCTTCTACCTCTTTATAGACTAATTTTAACCCAAGAAGCGAGGGACATCCTTCTATGGGGTGATCTTTTGTCCAAATGGCACAAACTTTGATTATATCTAGCGGGCACTCTTTATGGCTGTGTTTCTTCCTGCACTTAGGACAGAATATTGCCAAGTTTTGTTCTGCTTCTGCTTGCTTTTGTTTGGCTTGCATAATGTCGAACTGCGTTGTCAGAGTTCCTAGAATATCAGTTTTAAAATCCTCCAGCAGATTTCCAATCTCTGCACGGGTTACACCTTCACTAGGAGTCTTATTATCCCTTGTGATCATGTCACATTCTGCTAATTTTAGCCTTGTGCTGCCTCTCGAACTCCTGATACACAAATCAATAATTTTAGCATAGATTTCCTGATATATATCATCTCTTCCCATAATATTTAATGTTTCAACCCATTTATCCTTCATCCCCTTAATTAATGTAGTTTTCATCACATTATCAAGTAAGGGCAAAGATGCATAAGGTGATCTTTGGAGGTTGTATTGAAAGTGTTCTACATATTCCTCCAGTGTTTCATTAGGTTTTGCTGTCATATGAAATATTTCGTCTTTTAATTCCCTATATCTACAATAATCCTAATATTTCTTTAGAAACACAGCTTTCATCTGGTCCCAAACATTTATAACACCTCCACCTAACCCCATAAACCATCGTAATGATGCTCCTTTTAATGTGGAAGGAAATAGTTTTAATTTTTGGTGATCGATGGTATAGTCATACCCCCTACATAATACATTGAATTCAAACAGAAATGAATCTGGATCTTCCGATGTTAAGCCATGGAATGTAAGAATATGTTGAAGAGGAATGGCCTTCATGGGTGCATTAACTGTAGTGTCCACTATGGGATATTGCAGTGTAGAAGTTTGTTGACGTGTTTGCTGGTTTTGGTTCTGGGCCATTTGATCAAATATGTGCCAATATCCTTCTGGGATTTCGAGGGAATTCCTAGGCTGACTAGAAGGAATAGGAATGGCCTTGACATCACTCCCTTGATCTGGAATAATAGGTGTTTCCTGCTGGCCTACTATCTGAGGAGATTCAGGTCCTTTTTTTTGAATGATGATGACAACACTTACCCTATCTGGGCTGATTACTATTTGGATTATTTCAAGAGGAGATTTTGATTCCTCTGTTTCCCCTATTTCCCCTTCTCCTTTGCGGAGATTACTAGAGTTCCCTTCTTGTGGAGAAATTAGGCGAGAATTCTCAATTTCTTGGGAATCTTGCTCAATTCCTTTCGTTTGACTGTGTATCTCAGCAAAGGCTATAGATGGTGACTCTGTGGCCTGAAGGGAATTAGTAGGCTGTCTAGAAATAACTTTCCTAGGTCCTACTGATGGCTGAGATTTAGCTTTCTTAAGGATTTCGTCAATGAAAGTTGTTTTCCCAAGGGTCACCAGTCCCTTAGGTTTCTCAGATTTAGGAGGAATTTTTTTTTTTTTTAGCTTTTCTATTCATTAAAAAAAAACAAGCCTTCATTCCTACCTAAAAAAAATTACCCAATTCTACTGTGAAGCAGGTCGTGAGCAAGTATGTTTCTTGCTCGATGCGCAGGTTCTTACCTTCCGTATTTAATACCCAATTCTTCCCAAGTAGAAAAAAATTCAAATGTGCATCACTCCTAAATAGCATACACTCTCCCTGGCAACGACGCCAAAAATGTTGAGGTATAAAAGGTATCTTTTTAACACCTATTTATCCTACATTAATCATCAATCCAGGAACGACTTTTTGTTTCAAGAGTGTACTCTGTCTGAGGCTACAATTAAAGCTAAGAGTAATGCTTTGTAAGATGTAGCACAGTGTTCTAAATACAAGAGTAAACGGATGCTTGAAAAGGAAATCTAATTACAATAACATGAACTCAAATGCTTTGAAATATACCTATTCACTCAGCAACCATCGATCGAGGATACAGTAGTAATAACTCATTCCTCTAGAAATTGATGCAATTGAAATCAAACTGGAACAAGACAATCTATCTGGGAACGTGGAAGCAATAACCAGTATTCTCTACAGTTGACAGTCCTTCTTTAAAGCAATCAAAGGGAATATAAATTGAACTAAAGCTGCTATTGAAAGTAAACTAAGAAAGCTCTTCGAAAGCAAATTCTTTGCAATTTGTAAACTAATGAATTGGAAATGAACAGTGCACTGAAATCGAACAACATTGTAAATGAGTAGCAAACTAAAACTAGAAGAATAAAACAAAAAATATTAACTAATGAATCTGAACAACAAATCTTAACTTAATGGAATCAAACAACAATTCTATTAAACACCAAACCCTGTCGACAACGAACGTTGTTAAACAGTAATCGAAATGAACAGCAATCCAACGGAACAACAATAAATTGGAATAGGACATCTAATGCTGAACATCAATGCTCTGTAAGGTTTAAGAAGATAATTAATACAAGAATTAAAGTCCTTACTGAAACGAAACAACAATGCAATTCATTAACATAACGAAACCAATCAGTAATTCAATAGCAAACTAATTAACTTGAAAATATAGTGAAAACAACCACAAACTATCACACGACGATAATTGAAAGATAGAGATACAAATAACAGATCGATCCACTAGGGTCGGGCCCTTAGCACCAGTGAAACACTGTTGGGTTACTTGAGAGCTTGAGAAATGGAATGAAAATGCGTCTTTGTATTAATCAAACATTAATAGTGTTCACAGCGATCGCTCTCCGATTACGAGAGTTAATAAGAAAATACAGAGGTATACAGAGAATGCTTAATCAATGATTCAACTCCTTTGATCTCTAAAGGCATTGCCTTTTATAATAGTTTAGACGGACAAGACAAGGAACAAGATAAAACTGAACAATTCGCTCCTTTTCTTTCTTTAGCTAGCACTTGATCTTCTTTGGCTGTTGTCGTGCTGTTCCCTGTCTTCTCTTGGCTATGCGTTCATATTTCTTTCTCTTTGACTGGATATGGTCTATTACTGGAGGAACAACAGTTACTCCCGCTTTAGTCTTGCCTCTCGAATAGTTGTTTACTCTGCTTGTTTCCTGTTTTTACAATAAAAGGAAATTTTTAGTGACTTTTCACAATAAACACAAATATTTGCAATTCCATCATAATTCTACAATAAATCACCTTTCTAGAATAAAAATAGTTATGTTTAAAGGAAAAGGATGAGAAAATACATGGCGAATTCATACCTTTTTCAACGCTCAATAGTTGTGCCAGCCTTTTCTTCATCTTCTGGGTTGTGCATCTCCCCATATGTTGATATACATTCAATGGAATGCCCTCCCATGTGAACTCCTCCATTGAGGGATGGTATGCATAAAAATGAATGGAAGGAAAGTCCACAAATGCTGCATGTAGATCTTTCTCCTTGTGCTTGTGAATCCAAGCCAAGAAGGTCGAAACATAGTAAGGGATGCTCTCATCCATTACTTTTTCATGTCCATCTTCTACATGCTTCCATTGTGCATTACTTGTGAATTGGTCTTGGGAACACTTCATCAAGCAATCCAAGATCCTAAGTGACAGCGCTGCTAGCCTTTGGAGTAGGGCTACTATCATCTCAAAGCTCAATTCTTTGACATAGATTGTGTCAAAGACTCTTCGCAAAATGTTGTTTTACATGTAGAGATCCTCCCAAGATGGAGGTGCTACTCTTTGCACTATGCTAGTGCCATCACTTACTCTTGCAACATCATGCCAAGTGTGAGAGCAAATCTACCCTTGCTCTCTCCCAATCCTCCAAAGCAGCAAATGACTTTTCTGCCTCACCATACCTCCATCATACAACCTATGTGGTGAAAACATAATGATCACATCACCATAATACATCCCCACTCCTTGCTGCCCCATGATGAAAGTATCCTGCCCTTCTCCCTTCCTCTTCTCACCCCATGGAAAAGGACATGTCATAGGTTGACCAAACTCTCTCAAGAGTAACCAATGAAGCATTGCCTGTCGCTACCCGGTGTCATAGACTTGCAAGAGACTTATCAATCTCTTGCCTCCCATCCACATCCATTCAACTCCATATGGATGCCTCCTATATTTCTCCATCTTGGCATCCCTCCAATGAGGTCTACCATCTTCCCATATCCTATTCTTCTCCTTGCATTCCATGGGATGCTGAAATGAAACTCCTTGGAGATATCCTGGAGAAAATCTCTCACCAATGATCATCTTGAATCCATAAGGATCCAGATGGCCTGAAGGAAAAGTTTCCTTGCTTCTACTTCTTGACAGTGTTGTAACCCTCCTCTAGGGTGTTCTAGCTATCTCATGTGTCCACTCCCGGATGAAAATTTTCTTTTGCATGAATTTGTTTGGAGAAAATTTCACTCCATCCCCCAAAAATTCACATTACCACCTCAAGGGTTATGTGTAACTCATCAGTGATACATGAGGTTGGGGGTTCAAATATCCCTTGAACCCTTCATGCTTGCATAGCACAATGCAATCCTGCTGCTCTATCTCAACAATACCATTTGATCCTAGGCCATATGAATGCATATTTCCACAACTTCTAGAAGGATTTGTTGTAATAAGAAAAAGTGGAAATATTCCCATACCTTGATGAGATGTGGGAACCTCTTGTAGAGCTGCAAAAGGTCCTCCTCCAATGCAATGGATTCCTTCATTGCTGATGTAGAAGGTTGTTCTTCCAAGGCTGTGATAGTGCTGGTACTTGTCTCTTCCCATGGTAGTGCGAGCTTCTTCTCTTCTGATATTTCTCCATCAAAGGTTATAATCAGCCCTTGAGTAAACTCAAGAAAAGAAATCACTCTTGTATGGCTTGAGTGACTGAACCACCAAGCATTGGCTTCACCCTCGAGGTGCAGCACTGCAACTTCTACTGCCTCCTTCTCTACCATCGGATGAAGTAGGAAGAATGCCTCAAGATTTCTTTCCCAAGCTCTAGCTATAGTTGACCCATCAAATTTAGACAATAGGAACCTATTGCCTTTGATTTCTTCTTTGCTGTAAGATCTTCTTTCTTCTCCAAGTTGAAAAAACTGAGGAAAATCTAGGGTCTCTTTGGAAGCCTTAGGTTAGCACTTGTATTCTGCCAAATACCCACTCAGAATTTCATGAACTAAGTGGTCTCCTTGCTCTTCACTTCCTCTATGAGAATATGGAGTGCATGCATATTCTTCTTCTTCTTGAAACCTTCTAGAGGTCTCACTTGAACTCTCTCCTCCTTGAAAAACTCTTGGAGTTTCAACGCATTTCTCTGCTTCTTTCTTCTTGGATCCGAAAATGGATGAGAGTAAGCTCATCCTATCCATCATTTTTTTCTCCTCTTCTTCTTATATTCTGATTGGATATGAAATCCACATACTGAGCCAAGATGGCAGCTTTGATACCACTGTAATGTTCCAAAATTGGAATAACTACACTATTGGGAATAATACAAGTTATTACCAATGTGGAACTTCAGAAAATCATGAGAAATCAATGTATATCAGTTCATAATATGCACAAGAAACATTTAACCAGCAAATGAATGATCAATAGCAGATATTTTCCTCACTATCCTTGCCCGACATGAGGAAATGCAGCCTCTTGGACCATAAAAACATCATTTTAAGAAAATAAAGAAGTAACTATGGGAAATGGAACTTGGATCCCATGTTTTACGTATTATGCAACTCCCATACCAAATTTTGGCCCAAACTAATCATTCTAGCTAAGTTAAACAGATCTCCCCAGCTAGAAACAACTCAAAAACACCCCAATCCCATGACCTTTCAACCACAACATTTTTGAATACTATGAGAGCATAATTTACATGAGGGTTTATATAGAAAATTATGGATTAAGACTTATCATAACTTTATATTATTCATACAGAAAATAAATGGATGTTTAACCTCTTATATAGCAGAAACAAGACACCCGGCAAAGGTTTCCGGCAAAATGCATGTACAAAGCAGCACTGCAGAAAATAACGCAGTTTACTTGCAAAATTGTATTAAAAATGACTGAATATGACATATAAATGCTGAATAATACAGGGAATTTCCTTAGGCCTTCTTATTGGAGCTCCCGGAGGGAAATAAGCACCTACTCCTAAAATATTAGCATACAATCAAAAGATGCAGCTCTACTACTGTTGCTCCTGCATAAAAGACACAGTTCACTGAAGGAGACTGCGCTGTGGCTGAATGTAGATGAATGGCCTCAAGCCAAATACAGAAATGAAGCTCAAATACCTCCCCTTTGATCCCTTAAGCAAGATGATCTAAAGAGATGATGGAATTCCCGCACATGAATTCCTTGCACTAAGCAGTGCAGCAACTTCGGCTAAACAGCTGAAGCATGCAATTGGTCTCAAGACAAAAATAGCTGAATAAATGAATGAATCCCCTTTGATGCTATGCCTTCCTTTTATCTTTAGTGAGCCTCCTCACCCCAAACCCCACAAAATGAAGAGGTGACTTCTTCATGAAGCTTCCCCTTTCAAAACTGCACTGCCCTAGCTAGCTTCCCTCCTCTTTGTGACAACGCTGTTGACTTGGTCAACTATAACCAGTCCACCTGCAATGCCTCTGTTCACACCAAGGATATTCAATCGAGTTCTCATATGTGTGTCTAGGCTAATCGTTATTCACATTGAGCTAGTCTCTTTTAGTGATTTTTTCCTCCTCAAGAATGCATGTTGACTTAGTCAAACTTGACTATGTCCCCATCCAATTTGTCCTTGTTCACACTTGGAAGTGTAAAAACAACTCCTAAGGTGATCTCCTTCCTTACTAAGGTGGAATTTATTCATAGTTTTATTGTTGATGGGCCTCCTTACCCATTTATTCCTCTCTTAGGTGAAAGTAGCAAAGTCTAATATTCCAAAATTGCTATGTGAAAATTTTGGAACATTACAAGGTTACTAGAGGAGGTTGGCGGGTGGAGGTTTTTGCGAATGCTTTTCGTCCGATGCGCTTATCATCCTAAACTACACTGGGGCACTCAACAAGAGAAAGTAATGGTGTGCTCAAAACATTTTCACACCAGACACCGTGCGCTCCGTACAAACCTGCCTAGTGCATCTTATTACTGTAGCACACCGGTGCTTTATAAATATTCTGCACTGATGCATCCTTAAACCCCGTGCCAAAACAGAAACGGCCTAGTGCGGTCTTAAGAAACTGCACCGGTGCGCCTATAAAACCTTGCACACCAGAACAGGGTTAAATAAAAACAAATTACTGCCAAAAAACCACATTTTTCACTTCTCTTAGTGCTCCAGAGCTCTCAAGCACCGGTGCAATTTATCCTTGTATGAGCCGCCTTGAAATTGGTGCTCCCATTGCACCCATTGCACGCACTGCTGTTGTGCATTGCCCGCCAATCTCTAGCTTGAATTTTGCAAAATAGTAGGAAAATTTACTTTTACAAATTATACAGCCAATATGCCTCCTTGACGGCCAAATGTATAGGTATTTTTCTCTTTTTTTCCATAATTAAGCCTTTTAGCGGATTAGACTTTCAAATTACCTTAAAATTAACCATTTAAAAAAAAAAATCATCACGCGGTGCGCTTGAGCTGTTCGTCTCACACCGGTTCGCGGTGCTGTCTGTAAATTTACAGGACACACCGCAACTGGTGCTAACGGTATTCGCACCAGTTCCGAGGTGGTACCGAAAGGTGCACCATGCTATTTTAAAATTTTTAAAAAATGTGGCACGGTCGGTTACCTGGCCACACTGTTGACCCTTTGGAATAGCGGAAATGCGGTGCGGTGACTTAAATATCTGCCCCTGGGTGGGTATTTTTGTCAGCGCACCACATTCTGACATTTCAATAAGGTCAACGGTGTGGCCTGGTAAAATACCGCACCGTTGACTATGTAATGATGTCAGGAGGTCGGTGCGTTGACCGAACTCTATGCCCCAGGGCGTAGATTTTGGTCAGCGCACCGCCCTCCCGACACGGTCCACAGTCAACGGTGCGATATATTATACCACCGCACCATTGACCTTGTAACAATGCCAGGAGGGTGGTACGCTGAATATTTTCTGGTGCATCGCCGTCGGTGCGCGAAAAAAAAGACGCATTGGTACCAGTGCATGCCTGTTTTTTGTGGCACACCAATTGTTTTTTTTTCCCAAAAAAAATTATATATGTATATTCCTAAATACATGTCTCATTTAATAAAAAATTGTATTTAATATGTCAATCATTCGTAGACGTGAAAGGAGTGAAGAGATGGAACAACATCAACAACAGGGAGACTAGTATAACATGGTTCGCCCATGGGAGGCATGAGAGAGGGAGAGAGATGCGTACCCTCGCCCTATTATAGCAGCTACCTAGGGGATCCTAAGGTAGGTAGGCCTCCTCAAGTTCTATGAGGAGGCTACTTCCCTAAAGGGCCATGGTTTGTTTTTGAGACATCTTATCTGTAGGTGGAATGCCCACCTACAGGCTTTCTGTGTTGGTCCTAACTAGTGGTATGCGTCCACTCAAGAGGACATATATTTCATTACAGGGCTATTGAGGAGGGGTGGATTTTCCCTCGTTTCGAGAGGTTCTAGTTGGCTATGCAGTAGGGAGTCAATTGGTGTACTCCCATGGATACATTAGCGCAGATATACTGTCTCCTTCATATTTTCAGGTCTCCAGAGGTCAGTTATGTATTATTGCATTTGGTAGTGAGGAGGTCACTTCTGATTTCGACCATTTCACACAACACCAGCGACTAAAAACACATTAGTTACCCACTTCTATATTGTGTTTATTCCTTAGTATAGGAGCCAGGACTTGTCAGGTGGTCTGCCATTTTTTTTGCGGTAGTTCTATACAACCTTAGATAGATGTTGTGTTCATGCACAAGGGAGGGTCAACTTCCCTTTTGCTTGAGAGATTTTTTGTTTATTTTTTGAGAGGTTTCCAAAGATGAGACCTACTTTTGTCCGGAAGCCTTGTAGGCCAATGTTGGAGGCACGGATGCACATGTGGGGATAGATGATGCCCAAGAGGGGCGAAACTGAGCTTTCCATGAGGATATCACATGACGCATTGGAGTTGCTAGCCAGTGTTGACAAGAATCCATTTGTTATGGTCCCATTTCCTTATGCTGGTTTGGATTGGTGAGGGTGTGCCAACATCATCTTCATAGATGATGAGTTGCCGGATGATAGAGGTAATATTATTGTTTTATTTAAATTTATTCTTACATGTTCTTTAACTTGTTTTTATTAAATTGTGTAATGAAATTTTCTAATTATTGTTGTGTACTTGTATATATTTTTCAGACATTGGGTCTTTTTATGGCAAGGACATGCCAAAACCACCACATAATCTAGGTGTGGATCCTGATGACGATCAGGATATGCCAAATGTCGAGGATCATTAGGAGGCCATTGCAGAGAGACCTGCTCCTACTGGTGTGCCAGTACCACATTTTTCTAGGTGTGGTAGGCTTGATAACAGATTGAGGATGGAGTTGGGTGACCAACTCTATGCATTGATTTTTGAGGCAGGAATCAGGCTCGCCACTATGAGAGACAAACAGGACAATGGTAGGCTGGTACATATGTGGAGAGGCATGTCGCATGACATGTACAGCCTGATGTGGCATGTCGTAGGAGCTATGAACTTACTTACATGACTAAGGAGGACCCTTGCACGTTATAGGCATGGTCGAGACACAACACGTGATCCACAGTCCACGAGCAGGGCTGACACATCATCTGATGATCATGATCAGGAGAGTGATCATCTTTCACCTTACGCCACGCTAGATGAGCAGCCTCCACTAGCATCGAGCAGTAGTTATCATGGAGAGAAGGTTGGACCATCGGCCACGTAGAGTCAGCAACTTGTAGCATCCAGCAGTACTCATGATCATGAGCAGGTTGGACCATCGACCATGTCGGGTTATCACGATGAGCATCCGATAGTTGATCCTGATCAGCCTGAGGCACCAGTACTAGATCAACAGGCATGTGATGATCAACATGTATCTGAGCTTGTCGATGTTGCACCATTGACTTAGCAGGCCTCGACTAGTACTGCTATTGATGATGTACCATGAGCTGATATATGAAATTTATATTATAGTTGTATATTTTTGACATTATTCAGTTATATATATATATATCTGGTCCATGTATTTTATGTTCATGTTGCAGTTGTACTTAATTTACATGTTGGTGATCATCATGATTTGTATATTTTTAGGTCATGTTAAATATGTTCATTTAATGTGCAACTTGTAGATATATGTATATGTGATAGCAGTTATTTCACATGAGATGTATATTTAATGTTTGTGTTGTGATGATGTTATACAATGCTAATTGTGTTTTGTTAGATGATCATGATCATGATGATGTTAGCGAATTTGAATGTGTTTTTTAGTCGAATATGATGTTTGTATGATGTTTATCATGATCGTGATGTTTATTAATTAATTTAATATTAAATGATCATGATATTGTAAAATTGTAATATTTGTAATTCTAATTGTATGTAAAATTCTAAAATTGTAATTTTATTTGTAATTCTAATTTTAATTGTAATTGTATGTAAAATATTTGTAAAATTTTAATTGTAGTTGTAATATTTACTTTATTGTGAAATGATTGTAATTGTAATTGTATGTGAAATTGTAAAATTGTAATTGTAATTGTAATTTTAATTATAATTGTATGTAAAATATGTAATTGTAATTAATATTAAATGATCATGATATTGTAAAATTGTAATTCTAAAAGTATAAATATTAATGAAATAACACATGTACCATATCACTCTCGGTTTTCATGATCACCCTCATTATCTTCCAGCTCACATGACATGATAACACTATTGTTCTCAAAAATATGTTTTGACCTAGGGTCATGTCTCAATACGAACCACCAATCCCTATCCAACACATCTGGGTAAAAAAACACCTAGTTGGAGTGTTTGGGGAAAACATCGGGCTCCTTAGCTTCATCCCACATCTTTCTAGGTTTGATGCATATCAGCCTACTATCGTGATCTTCCTTTACATTATTCCGATCAAAGGTGTCCCACCACTTGCACCTAAAAATAACACATTGGAAAGAAGAGAAATCCACTTCAATAATCGCTTGTATCTTTCCAACATAACCTAACGTCCCTTGTACTAGGTTTTGATCACGGTGGCTAGATCGACTATATTGATTGAACTCGACTTCCACTCCACAGTCTTGTGTGATTTTTCCAGCATCAACATTTTTTGTGTGAAAATGGTGTCCATATGCCCACATAGATGGGAACAAATGCAACTATTATAAAAAAGTTAAAAAAATCATAGTGTCATGTGTCTTATAATAACCCAATAGTTAAAATATGAAAAATAGATGTAATTACATTTGCAAGGTGCATTATTAAGTTTCAAATGTACATATCAATTAAATAGATTATTACCGAGTTGTTGCACCCAATCTCTACGTTTGGTGCTTCCTCTTCAGCAAGCGGGTAACAACTGGTTGCACCGTATTTCTCTCTGAATTGTTCAGCAACCCAAATGTTGGGGCATATTTTTGGCATATTTTCTTTTAAATGATTGGGATAAGGAACACTTCTACCATTCAACCATCTAAATTCTTTCTGTCACTATCCCATTTCATCCTCTTTTGTTCGTACAATGCGACCCACGGTTGTGTCGCTTTAGAATTGTAAAGAACAATTTTATTGATTGCTTCAATTTTTGCATTCGTTGATGAAATCAAACCGACATTATATAGTACATAGAGATGAAAATATACATTATATTGAAGTTAAACATGAATATTTACTTTGTGTAAATTTGAAAAATTATAAGTCTCTTACTCTTTATCAAGTGCTTTTTTCCACTCGTTCTGAGCAACTCCCCTTCTCTTTTGTCTTCATCCCTTTCATAATCCCAAATCACCCCGCATGGTCTGTTGTCAATCTTATTGATGTACTCACTGGCATAATATAAAGACTCATACGATATGTACCCCTCTACCATAGACCCCTCGGGTTTTTCCCTTTGTCGAACAAAACCTTTCAATTTCTTCATGTACCTCTCTAAGAAGAACATTCAATGACAAGAAACCACCCCAACTAATTCAACCTCATCTACTAGGTGGATTAGAAGATGAACCTGCAAGTCCATGAAACTCGTCAGTAGTTCCTTCTCAAACATACAAACAATCTCAACTATATCTTGATGCCACCGTGGAATGCTAGCCACATGAATCTCCTTTTACGTGATCCAACGTACAAATGCAAATAATTTAGATATGGCATGTCCTAGGTCTTGAGGGGATTTGTGTTTCACACACCCACGCACGAACAAAGGATAATGATAGTGAAAATTTATAAACACGTGCAATAATATACAAAATTAGTTATGTTTTATGATCCCTGCATGGGATAAAATTTATTAATATAAGAAATAATAAAATCATGCTTTTGACATTATACATACTCTTAGAAGATTCAGATGGTCATGCGATTTCAACCCTAACAAATGTTCATTCACGATGAAGTAGTGTTTTAGTGAATATACGTATGAAGATGGCACCCTCACACCCATTATAACTTCCTTTTCCAAAGAAATATCATCTTTTTTTAAAATCCATGGGACATCACCTTCTTTGAAATACCATGAATTAGAGGGACCAACACCTACCTTTGATCCTATACTTTCTAATCGTCTTGGAAAATGTTTCTTTTTAGTTTTTGAAGTAATAAGATCTTTCCTAACGTTCAATGTGTCACTTTGTTTCGATGATATGTTCCTCCATAAAGAAGATGAAACATTTTTAAATATATGCATGGGATCTAATAAGTGGGTAATATTAAGATGCTCCCAATATGGGAGGTTATAAAAGATAGATTTCCTTTTCATCCCAATGGGAAATTTCTCAACATAGGTGTCGAATAATTTTTGATCATCGAACGTAGGCTTCCAATTTGAATCAAACATTTCTATGAACTCCTTATCCTTCTCTCTCTCATATGCTTTATGCCATTCAGCTAGTGTCGTTATTGGAGGCCTTTGGGTTCTCTCTCATTTACCATTGAAAGCGGATGTTTCTCTTCTGTAAGGGTGTTCTTCTGGGAGGAATACCCTGGAGAAATCATACACTGGATTTCGTAGGTCCTTGGACCATATAGCTTTTAGAGAAGGTCCACAACATTTACATCCAAAATACCCTTTTGTTACAAGACCTGCGAGATTATTGTATACAATTAATATGAATGGCACGTTAAATAATATCATGAAGATCAGAACAATTACAACAAATTAAGTAACTAATATGTGAAAGAATATTTTTACGTATATAAACAAATCAATAAATTAAACATCTAATTTACCAAAGAAAACTCCTAAGCCTAGATAATCATGTGTCGTGTAAGAACACATGCCATAAAATGTAAAAATCCTCTCTGTTGCGATGGGTCTTGATACATCGTATACATTTATCGCATCCCATAATTCGTTCAATTCATCTACCAATGGTTTAGACATAAATATTCTTCACTTGTCTTCTACCAAGGACTATGAGAGCCAACATAAGATGTTCATTCTTCAACAAAAACAAAACGAGGCCAAAGCAGAAAATTTAGTGTTTTGGAGAGGCTAATAAGGGGTATGCCATCCATGGCTATCTTGATCATAGACTTCGTACTTCATCCTTGAATTTTTTGGTCCATGTATCCTCATGGGCCTAGAAGCATAGCCATGGATGGCATCAACCCATATTCCCTCCAAAACACTAATATTCAGGTTCAAGGAGGAGTGATGGAAGCAAATTTAAGGCTTTCGAAAAAGGTGTCAGCGATATGGGCAACATCCCCTAGCTGATCATTGTTTCGGAATACATCTAACAACATTGTCTCCATGGCAGTCATATCCCTTAAGTAATCATCCATACCAATCTCTATTTGATTCTCTCCATTGCCAGCTTGTGAAGAACTACTATTGCTGTAGTCATTCCTAATTGGTGAATCTGGACGTAGTGGTAATTGAATCGGTGGTTGATTCAACCATTCTTGGTATCGTTCCTCTCTGATTTTTACTCTTAATTCAGTCTTCTCTCGATTTGACATTGTCATGGGGTGCAATGGAAGATGGTAGGTAGGTCGCTCATTATCACTAGAATCCTAATATTTAAAAAAAAAAAATTAGCATGATTAGTACAAAATATATTATATCAATTAGTAACCACGTTCACAATATTGCATGATTGATTGGTTTGACGTTGAAATAATTACATTAATCAATATACCAAACAATTATAATTATTACCATCATTAATGTCCTAGGATTGTGGCTAGAAGATGCAATATTGTTACAATTGGCAAGGTGAAGCTGATGTCCATTTTCATCTACCAAATGCACCTTGTGGTATGTTGCTCCTAATAAGAGCTCCCGACGTTTTGGAGCTGATGTTTGAATATTTTGTGCATCTGAACTCGATTTTGAATGTGCGTGAACCTAAAAATTTGTATACATTATAAATTTAATTAATTTTTGCATGATTGACAAAAAAAAAAAAAAATTCAATTACATAATGAAAATATAAATAAAATTTGAAGTAAATATTACGTCTTGAGATGGATAGGGAGAACTCTGCGATGGAATTTGAGAAATATTATGGAACGAGCTAGATTTTGAAGAATTTTCCATTCGATATAATTATGATATTTTCTCCCTGCATTCGAGAAAAATCAACAATAAATTTGGTGCACACACCTAAAAGTAATTTCAGTGAATTAAAAATGGACTTCGTGTTATCAGTGCTAATATATAGATCACCGAACCGGTGCATTTTCGTTAATGTGCACCAGTGCCATGATATAAATGGATGCTCCGGTATGGTGATATTAAGTAACGCACCGGCGACGAATACCGCAAATAAAAAAAGTGCAACTCTATTTTCTTTTAGTGAAAAAAAAAACGGTAAATTGAAAAATGGGCAGGAGAATATTTTCGAAAATCTAATTTCATAAAACAATTCTTTAAATACTAAACACTTTTCATTATTTCACTATTTTTGCAAAAATTTTCAGCCGGAGGATTTGCGGGGAGACATATTCGGAGCAAGAGAGCACAAGAGTAACGTAGATAGAAATACGTTCGAGCAAAAGTATTCGGACAATGGGAATTCAAAACTCTGGTGATTCAAATCCTGTGTAGCATAAATTTCAAATGATCTCGTGATTAAATTTTATTATTTTTCTTCTTTTCGCCATTTTCTGTGATGAAAAAATTTCAAATTGTTTTTCATTTTCAAAAACAAAACTAAAAAAATCCATTTTTACCCTAAATCCTTCATTCTTTTTGTTTCTGCCCTTTCTTCTCCATGTTTCTGTGATTTCATAATTAGGCTTTTCATTTTAAATGTATAGGGTTTGTATGCTATATATAGGCCTATGACATCCAACCCATGAGACAACTTGCATAGTCAGATCCCAATCCATGTTGGCCCTTGTGTGAATTAAAAAAAAAAAAAAAAACTATCGGTGCACCCATCGTAACCTAGCGCACCGGTGCACTAGATTATCCAAGCGCACCGCGAAAGTACTGTTTACTAAAAATTAAAAAAGAAAATTTTTTAATCAGTGCACCATATGTAAAATAGGGCACCAGTGTGCTATTTCATTATGGTGCACCACACACATGATGTTTCACAAAAAAATGTTTTATTGTGTTAATTGGTGCACCATGTAACATATAACGCACCGCACTGGGTCTCCTAGTTGACAGAGAGCATCGTATGGTGGTCTCTTGTTTGTGCGGGGTGTTTATGCTAAAAAAACTAACACTGAACTATTTTTAGTATTTTTTTTGTGTTAATCAGTGCGGTGTTTAACATTTAATGCACCGGTGCTCTTTGTTGACATAGAGCACCTCACGATCTATTATAATATTTTTGCAGTGTGTTTATAATACCCCCACACACCGACGTCAGTGCGTACACCATGAATGGTGAACCGGTTTCTTAAGAAAAAAATTTTTACCTGAAAAGTAAACAATTTATTTATAAAATATTTTAATGAATGATATGGTATAGATTTTATATTGATAAAGAAATGGCTGTCAAGATATCAAGTAACAAAAATATTGATAACACATCAAGAAAAGAAAAAAAGTCAAGTTCTTTGTAAATTCTTTACAAAAAATATTATTTTGAACTATATGTAAGCCTAACTAATATGTATTGTTTACTGTGTATCATGCAGAGCAACAAAATGACGAAGCTTGATAAGATTATTTCTGATCTAGGAACAGAAGAGTGTAAAAGCTTGATGGAAAAATTGCAAAAGGATGAATCAGGTGAATGAAAAAACACTATCGATCCAATATGAGTTTCTTTTTTTAATTTTCATTAATAATATACTTAAAACTTTTATATAACATGTACAAAAAATCTATTACTTCACATCTGTTGAATGTTCTACAAGACCAATAACCGAAAAGGAATGTTGTTCTAAGAAAATAAAAAATAGAACATGCAAATGAAAAATGAATTTCTCCTCTAACTCATCCGGAGTGGTGCTAGAGGCTAATCTAGCAAAAACTTTTACAAAGTTCGAGGATCTAGTGGAATGAATGTATAGATGTTCTTTCCACTTAAAATACAAAAATAAATCTAATGATTCCAAGAAATGAAATTTTATCTAAACTACAGGAAGAGTTTCCAGAGAATTGATCAATGAGGCATGTTAGACTTTTAATAGCAAAATGTACAACAACAAAAAAGAAGGAATGAAAAAGTAATATTCCATTAAAATTTTGTCTAGAATTATTTATAAATATCACTTTTGTTATATTTACTTTTCATATATAAATATAAAAATGAAATAGTTTATTGTCATGGTACATTTTCAGGAATATTATGAAAATATGAAAGGATGAATGAGCTGATATCAGAAATATGCCAGTAGGAATGTCCAAAAATGTGTACAAGGAGATGGTCAAAGAAATGGACATAATTGCATCGCACGAGGAGCCATCTCAACAACAACGTGCTTCAAATGTAATACGTAATCATTGAATTTTTCGATTAGGTACAATAAATAAACAATTTAACATTAAATATTAATTTTCAAGTATTTTCTTGCAGAAAATAAAAGAAAATGGAACCCATTCAGCACATAAAACAGGACAACAAGGAAGAAAAGGGTTTATATCTAAGTTTGTGAGTAATTGTGACTTCCTTATAAAACTTAACTAGATTTAATTTTTGTATATTTTAAGTTGTTTTACAACAATCATTATTGAATGTCTTCAAATAGGTGCTAACATACAAAGAAGAACCATCAGACGAATTGATTTACATTGGGTTAAATATGGGTTGTCGGTATATATTGGCATATCAAAAATTAATTGTGGATTTTGTAAGCATTTATCGATCTTGTTTTACTTAGCTTCGTCTATAATTAATAGAACAAAAAAATCTTTTATATTAAATATATGATTTGTTATGCGCTATAAAACTTGAAAGAAACAAAGTATGGAACTGCGCCAACAAATGAAGTGTTGAAATATGGCATGAAATTTGGTTTTGAAAGAATGTATATAGTTCATGAGTCAATTCTTGATATGGTACGTCATTTCTTTTCGATTTACATTGATATATATTATTTAATATTTCAATTTTCATTATTCTCACTAATGTATATACACTCGTTACAATTTATTTTTATGTTTGTAGATGGAAGTTGAAGAAGAAGAACAATCAACACTGTGAACAAAACATTCTTCAAAATAACCCAAGTCATGGAAGTAGCTCGAGCAGTGACAACAGTTCAAGCGAAGAATGATGATAAATATGTTTGGATATCAAAGAAATGCATTGTATTTTTTGAAATATTTGTCTGTGAAATCAAACATTTTGTTTAATGTAATGGACATAGTGTCCCAATTGAAAGACAAATGGATACCAATAACTGTCCCATTTTGTATGACAAAGAGTGTCTTATATATATATATATATATATATATATATATATATATATATATATATATATATATATATATGTTTTAATGTATTCTATTGCATTCTCCATTTTCACTGTGAAATGTAACACCACTGATTAAATTTATGGATGATTAAATATTATAATGAAGAGATGTGAAATTTGATGATGTGATGTAACAAATTAATCCAAACATCACATTCAAATGCACTAATAAAAAATTAATTCATATCAATAATGTTATAAGATATATATGTGTCAACTTTTGATGAATAATGAATTTTAAAAAATCACAATAATTATGATATGATATAACAAATTAATCCAAACATCACATTCAAATGCACTAATAAAAAAATTAATTAATGTGAATACTGTTATAATATGTGTCGACTTTTGATGAATAATGAATTTTAAAAAATCACAATAATTGCACGGTCACAGGTCGATGTTTCTAAAAAATACAAAATGAACATCGATGCATGTTAGTTATTGTACACAGGTGTGTTTGTATGATACAGCGCATCAGTGCGTTTCTACAACCTATGGGCACCACACAAATACCAATACCAATTATAAACCTTGGTGCGTTTGTACGATACTGCGCACCGGTGTGTTTATGTGAGACTACGCATCGATGCATTTGTACGACCTATGAGCACCGCACAAATACCAATACCAATTATAAATATCGGTGCGTTTGTCTGATACTGCACACCGTTCCATTTCTATAAGTCTATGTACCAGTGCATTGAGATGACCTATGGGCACCGAACAAATCCCAATACCAATTAGAACGGCCCTGTGAATTGTATCACCAACACTGCGCCCAATGTGGTTTTATACCTTGACAGCCTAGTGCATGCACCTTCGACCGCCCCGGACCACCTTATAGATGAAACGCACCCATGCGTTGATACCTTAGTAGCGCATCGATGAAAAAAATAACCGTAATAACCTTTGGCCACCCATTTTTTTTAGTTGTGTTGAAATTCCGTTAAAAGCTCCACCAAAACCTCCGTAACCATAAACGGATGTTGTAGTTAATTTTTTTTTGACAATTTTGGCCAATTTTGTAACACTAAAAACCTCCTTTATAACCTCTGCTAGAGGGTCTTTTCCTTGTACTGTTCATTCTTATAAATTTCCCAAATCCCTTGTTTTGCCTACACTAAACCCTAATTTCCTCTCCCATTGAGCTAGGGTTTTCTATGGAATCAGAGACATTAGAGCAGAGGAGGCATAAGGGGGGTCATATCAGCAAGTATGAGGCCATTCCAGTCCATAAAGATCATGTCTCCATCATTTTTCAAGAAGTCATTCCAAGGGACAAATCATTTGCTACACATAGGGCTAGTTTTTCTTCAAAGTATGTTTATGACCTAATGGAGATTAATTTCACAAAAATGAAAGAGGTTTTTGTTAATCATAGACCAAGGAAGAAAAATTTTCTTCAGTAGGTGTTATGGTTTGGGAGGAATGCTAAAAATATAGTTGCTACAGGAGAGTTGCTGCACTTCTGGAGTGGTGTTGGGAAAATCAACTTTTCTCCCTGATGAAATGTCCAAATGACTTTCTTGATGAGTCAAATGATAACTAGACATCTTTCCAATGAGCTATCATGAGCTCAATTTTTAGTTTAGGAAGGCCTCCAAAAGTGGCCTGCAAGAGAACGTTGTGTTTTTTGCACCCCCATTCTCCACTTTTTGACCAGTCTTGGGAGAATTGCTTTTTTAGGGGCTATACTTGATTGTTTTTAGTGCTTGATAGGTCCATTGTATAGCCGATAGAGATATATTTCCAAGAAGCTATCATGAGCTCAATTTTGAGTTCAGGCAATCATCCAAAAGTGGCATAGAAGTTGGCGCTACATTTCTGGAGGGTGGCACTGCATGTTTTGCTGAAGGGTGTTGTGCTTCGGGGTAAGGCGTTGTACTTTTTCCCAGTTTGCCCAATAAGCACCAAAACTCTTCCAAACTTCCTTTAATCCTCCATAAAATTCTCTTATCATATTTTATCAAGTAAGTAAGACCATTTTATCACCTCCTTGCATTCCTAAATATCAATTTCATGGTGTTTTTTTTTCATGAAAAAATGGCAGTTTGTCTAGTTGAAAACCATAATCCCATCTCCTCATTCCAAATTTGATGCCCATAAGCCCTAAATTCCCTTCCTACATCACTATAAACCTTATCCCTACCTCTACAACACTATATCCCTTTCCATAAATTCATTTTCCCCTAAACCCTAAGTCCTAGGCATCTCAATTTCCTAGGCAGCCTTATCAACCCTGTAATAAAATTATAATTCCCAATCCCTTAAACATTTTGATCCCCTGTCACCTCCCTAAGTTCCCTAAACCCTTCCCCTACTTCCTCAATTTTTCATACCCCTTTCCCACTCCCTTAACCTATCTCCCACTCCCATTTCCTCATCCCTAGGGTTTCAAGACTAAAAACATCATGGAGGAAGAAGATAGAGATTTCATGGAGGAGGAAGAGAGGGAAGAGATAAGGCCACACAAGGGAGGAATGATTCTTATAATTCAACCTACTAGCACCAGAGAACTAATGGAATTTTCCATGAATAGCACTTTATTCAAACATGTGGGTTTCTTTGATTTCTGTGAATTGGTCCAAAAATACAAACCTTGATCAAGCAGAAAGAGAAGGGTAAGTTGGATTTGTTAATTGATGCATCCATGATAGCATAGCATACCATATTAGGTCTCCATGAAGTAAGTATGAAGAAATTTTGAGGAAATTTGAAGAAAATTTGGGAAAATTTGAAAAACTCTTCGAAGGCACATTTTCCAGAAATGTCATGTTTGGTCACTTTTTTGCAGAACATAATTTGGAAAAAAAAAATGAATTTTGGGAAACTGGAGGAGGTTTTTGTTCCTAATATATCAAGTTATAAAAAACTATCTCACTTTTTACACAAGTATTACAGAACGAGAGATCCATTCACATCTTCATAGCCTAGTTTTTTACCTGTGCAAAATCTTGTTTGAGACACCTTTTTGCAGAGAATATTGTAGCCAAAAAAAATGAATTTTGAGAAACTAGAAGAGTTGTTTGTTAAAAACATGCCATAGAACAAAAACATCTCTCCATTTTGAAAAAACCCTCATGGTTAGTGAGATAGCTCTCCATCTTTGAGGCCAATTTTTCCGAAAAATTCAGAATTTTTACACAATTTCACTGTACAAAACGCAGCGCGTAGTCTAGGGACCTCCAATGACAAAAATAAAGGCATCATTGGATTAATAAGGACAAATACAGTCACCCTAGTAACTTTTCTAAGCTTTTTTGGGTTAAATAGTTAGTCAAAAAGTAAAAAACAACCTCAAAAAACATGTTTCTACCCTAGTTTTGAGGTTGGTGCTGCTCTTTTGAATAGTCTTGGGAGAATGAAGTTTTTGAGGGTAAAATCAACACCATTTTGGAAAATAAGAACATATATGGAAACTATACAGGACATTATTTCTAATGAGCTATCTTGAGCTCAATTTGGACACTGAGAACCCCTTCAAAAGTGGAGCTTAAGTTGACGTTGCGCTTTTTACACTAGCACTGCGCTTTTTGCCAATTTTCTATGTTTCTTGAAATTTGCAAATTTTCTCAATTTTCTTAGTTTCACCTTGGAAAATGATGTGTTTACCAATGTAATTCAAGGATTTAAATGTAATAATCATGTTTTTAAGTTACCTAGGGGTAAATACATTACGTGAAAACTCTTGATGAGATGTAATGAATCAGTTTGCAAAAAGTGAGGGATGAGTTAGTTTGACCTCCCTACACTCTAGGTATGCAGTTCAGGTTTTGGTGGAACAACTCCACAACTCATGGATTCGACCCCTGAGGTTGGGAGAAGTTTTTTGATGTCTATATCTTTCATTTCTTGACTCATTTCACAAGATGGACATGGTTGGATATTGTTACATTGATCAGAGACTCTAGAGTAATTAGTACTTGGCAGGAAATCAATGAAAGAGTTGCAACTATTTCTTTGGGATACCTGTGGTATGGAAATTTAACATTGTTTCTTCTTGTATTACCTATGTTTGAATGTTTTGTACTCTCCATGGTCCATTTAATTTCTATTGTATGTTGATTTTCAAGTTGATAAGCAGAATACATCTTCTATGCTCTGTTTCGGGAAAATCTTCATATTTTGTGTCATTTCTTCAGTTTATAAATAATACATGCATTGTCTTGCTCTTTCTAGCACCTCATCAGTTTGATCCATCTCACCCTGAAACCCTAAAGTTTTAGCCTTCCTACCTACCTTGCCCCATTGAATAGACTGCAATCCTAATCTTATTTGCCCTGACCTAGCCTCTTTGACCTAATTCACCCATCTAGAAAACCAATTTAAACAAACAAACCCCTGTACTTATACCTAGCCTAAAACCCTAATTCACCCAACCCTCTTGGTTGTGATTTTGTGGAGAGATCCCTCTCTGGTTTGGTAGGGCTAACTACCAAGCTAAAAGATTGGTCTGTGGTTACCTTTGTTTGGACTCTTTCTGAGCCTTAGAGATCTGGTGGAGTGAAAACACATCCAAATCAATCTTCTTCTTCTCTTGCACTTACTTTACTTTCATCAAACTTTCTTGTTGTAGCTCCAATTTCCTAGTTGAAGATCTAGTTACAAGGATTCTTGATTGTGAGGTCTCTAGCTCCTCGATGTCCCCTATTTCCACCTTTCCTTTACCTTTAGACATGGTGGCAAGTGAATTTATCTTCATTACCAATTCAATTTCATCAGCTTTAGATTTCCTTTCCAAAGTATTCTTCTTCAACTCCCTATTATGATGTTGAAGCTGATAAATGAAAAAATGAGCATTTTTCAATTGTTCCTGTAGTTCCATAATATCTTTATTCTTTTCATTTAAATCAATGTTCCTTGATATGGTACCTTGAACTTCAGTAGGTTGTTCAAGTATTTTCTCTATGGATAACCTCTTTGCAGCAACACTTATGTGTGGTTTCTTGGAAACCTCCATGACCTCAGGAGGGAAATGACGATGCTTGAATTTTTTCCTGTCAGATTGGTCAACTGAAGTCTATGGCCTTTTGATTGAGCTTTCTACTGCTGGCTGAACATCCTTTTCCAGTTATGAGGGTGTATCTCTTTTTCCCCATGGACTATCTAAAATTTCAACTGTTAACTTGGATGAATCCAATAATGCTTGCCATGAATGATTTTTCTTCCTCAACGCTTCCATCACTAACAATTTGATCAAGGAGAAATGAAATATATTGGACTCCACTTGAATATTTTACCTTGAACCTTATCTTCCATCTTACTAATGCCCCTAAAAAATTCAAAATGTATATTTAAAGGGATTTTACTTGTATTGTGCATCAATAGCCTAAATTGATATTGATAAACCCTCCCAAATATTTATTCACAACTAAAATATCTTTGAACCACCCTGAGTAACTTGTTGTAAGGTTCAAGAAGATATTCTCTTGGCAGAATATCCCCATATTATTATTTTTTATATTTTGGCTTCAGAAAATATTTGTAATTGACCATATCTAATGACATGCCCTTGAACCATTTTTCTCCATGTAAAGGGATTTCTGTAGCATCTAAGATAGTAACCTATGAAATTGGGAAACTCTATTCTCCAACTCTGGTTTCCACACTAGTGAAGTTTAAAGTATACTCTTTGGTCACTTGAACATTGTAACCTTGTATCTTCTCACAAACCTTGATGCAACCAGTTTGCTCAAATGGAACCCTAATAGTTGGATTTGAATTCACCAAGACAAGGTCTTGAGGCTCAAACCCGACTATGTCACCCCCATTGTATCGTTTCCTCATGTATGGTGTTTTCATGGCTCACAATGAAAAACAATCTAGGTTTTTAATATGCAATGACAACGCTCAACAACTTAGTGCAGCAAGAATGCAACAACCATGGAATTAGGGTTTAGATGATGGTTTTTGGAAATATTGTGAATGGAAAACCTATGTGTTTTAAAGCTCAAACTACAAGAATCTAATTCATGTGCCAAAATGCATCAATTTGTGTTTTTGTACGCAATGAATTTACCAAAATACATGTGCAACGAGTTAAAGGTTATGAGGGTTCGAAGATCGTATTGGTTCTCTCCTCAATTTTTAAGATGAATTAGATTTCATACAACATAAATCATTTCAGTAATGAGAAAATTGAAACCTGAGGGTGATCGTGGTGGTGATAAAACCTTCAATTTGTAGAAGCACAGTGGATCCCCTGCAAATAAAATGCAACAACTATCATTAGATGTTCATAGCATATGAAGAGGATGAGAACCCTACTCATTGGATTTTTTAGAGCTAAAACATATCTTTTTCATTTTCCAAGCGGTCTAAGCCTCCCTTTCATTGCAATGATTACTTTCAAATTTTGAATATTGAAGCACACCACAAAGGAGAAGTGCAACAACAACTTGTGATGATAAGAATATGATGCAATATTTAATTTGACCTTGCAACTAAATGAAAAGACACCACCTAACTTGACTCGATGATGAAAACCAAAACCCACTATTATCTTCATTCATGACTTAGATGACACATTAACCCTAGACCTTTGAAGAGATTGACAACTTGATTTGTATTTACCACTCAAAACTTTAATATGTCCTATTCTAAATTTACACAAAGTCTTGATCTCTATGAGATAATAGCAAAACTTTACAAATTGAACAGAATAATAAGAAGACAAAATTTGACTTTGATTACTATAACATAGGACACTAGCAAACCTAATGTTTATGTTCACTTTCATGTTTAAAAGAATTTATAACTACCTTGAAGTTTGATAAGGCTCAATATAATGCTTTCAATAATGATGACTAGAATAAAGTGATATGTAAGGATGATGGCATGAACCCTGTCACAAGAATGAAGGAAGAATGCCTCTATAATATCCAATAAAAAATAATCTCAACATGATGAGATTCTAAGAAAAGAGGGGGCCATGCATTTATCCCCTTGAAGAACTGGTAGCTAATACATTTATGAATACAAGCTATAAAGATTTTTTTTATGACTTCAAAATTTGAAAGGAGGTAAAAGGATCTCTTTTATGCTTCAGAGGAAGTATGGAATCTCCTTATTATTTATGGAGGAGAAAGGATTTATTCCCTAAAACAAGTGGAAATAGGGATCTCCTCTCCGGTTGAGAGGGAGTGATGAAAAACATTACATTGGTATTCTCTTATTCATGTATCATGTACTAGGCCGGGACTAACAGTCGTATGTCTACATAAAGGCCATGGAGAGAGAATGGTGGATGGAGGATTGGATAAACACTTGTGATTTCCTCAATGATATAAAAATCCAAGATTGGAAATGGACCAACACTCTTTCAGGATTGGACAAGTATCCAAGAAAAGAGTGTTCGAAGAGGATCAATATTAGTTGAGGATTGGTAATCCAAGATAAGAATAGTCCTAAAAGGAAATACCCCTTGAACATCCAGATAGGGTATGTACCTATAAAAGGTAGTGTGGTATCTCATGTAAAGCCTCTCAGTTTTATGCTTTGATATATGAAGAGCTTGTCAATTTAAGGGCTTATTATGTTGACAATGTTGGTCATTATTTTGATGCTTAAAGATGACTTACCAATTTGACTCTTCTTATGAGAACCCTTCAATTTGAGAATAACCTTGTACCAGGTATACAGTTATGAAGACCTCCCTAGTTAAGTATAGGAAATGTTGGAAAATGTAACTAGTTTTGGTATTCATAACTGTCAATGTACTCAAATCATTATGTGTATTTTATGTTACAAGAAAAATAATAAATAAAATTATTATTTCAGAGCATGGGTTTCATGCTTTATTTTGATGGTCATCTAGGTAAAGCATGTTCTTCATGCTTCTAGGGTTTTTCATGTCAAAAGAATATTTTCTTGAGTCAAGAGAGTCATTATTATTTGTATAAGACTCTATTGGGAAAGTTGTAACATGTAAAATTTAATTGTTTTGATTCTAGCAGGTCTTATTATCCTCCAAGCACAAGTTGTCCTAGAGAGGGCTAATTGACCTCTTGGAAAGACTATATATAGGAGGAGTTTTGAACCATTTGAGATACACTTCTGAAATTCGCATTTTCAAGTAAGAAGAAACAAGGCAAGAAGAGAGAGGAAGCTTGAAGACAAGAATAATTACCCTAACGAAGGAAATAAGCTGAAATATTGTTATTTATTCTCACACATGTGGAATATAGGGTTTATGTTCTACTGCAGAAGGCCAAATATTGAATATCGAAGTTGCAGATCCAAGTGGGGGGGGGGGGGGGATCTTTGATCAAAGATAGCTTGAAGAGGGTTTGACTTCGTTTGAATTGGAAGACCTTGATTCAGTCAAAGAAGCATTCTTTTAAAGGTTGACACATACTAAAGAGATAGGGTTTTTGTTGTGCCAAAGGCTGAAGTTGCAGGTCTATTGCAAGAGGTCGAGATGTTTCTCTATAGGACGAAAATCTGAGATTGTGACTGACTCGAAAGGCTTTAATATAGTTGACTTTGGCTTATTGCAGAAGGGTTTCTTGGAAAGATGACTTGGTGCTTGGAGGAGGACTTGGTTTATGGTTTTGGGTCTTGGTTTTCTCATTTGAAGTAGATTCTATATGAATAAGAGATTATTTTTGGGTTTTCCTCTTGGATACATTTTTCCCTGGCTTGGAGCCTGATATTTGTATCCATTGTATTTATTTATTTTGATCTTGATAATTGTTTGATGAAAATATATAATAAAGAAACTCAATAAGATAAATAAATTTTAGAAGAAATTATTAGGGAATAAGGAGAAATTGAATTAATAGTTTCCCTGCTACATTATCCAACACTTTGCGCTATTCTTCCTTGTTCAAATGGTTCCCAATGTTGTGGTATTATTATCCTAGCTTATGGTTGTCCGCATCTTGGCTCATTAATGGAATTTCTCACTAGTGTGGGCTTCCCATGCTTGAAGGAGACATGAGAAGTACTTTGGGGGAATCTTGTACTCCTTCAAGTGTGTAGATGCTTAGGATTGAGTTATCTGAGTCATGTACTTACATATTGAGAAAAACCCTTGTTACATTGAAATTTTTCACCATGAAATTTAGTTGTTTATATGGGTTCATCAATACCTATTTATTTCTCCCTTAGAGGTCCAAAATCAAAAGTTCCTAAAATAAGTCTTGGAATTGGAGAAAATCTCATTAAAACCCAAAAAATCCTAACTCATCACTTTTCCTAGTCATTGCCTGCAGTATTGCGGTTTATTTCTCTAAAACCTGTGGCACATCTTGCACGTTCTGTTCGTTAAAATAGAAAACCCCCATAAAAGGTAAAATAAAAGAGAAAGTAAGTTCTAGAAGCCCAGCTGATCGAATATTCTCCCATCTGGAGGCTTCTAGAAGCGTTATCTGGTCAAGCTTCGCCCCTTCCATTCATGAGCCTCTATCCCTTCATTAATGCAGCTATCCTTTGGTTTTTGGAACTAAAATCCCTTTATGAGAGGACTTTATCCCTTCCTTATTGGAAATGAAGCTACTTCCCTTATGCTATAAATTGAGATCATGTTTCAGTCTCAAGCGTACTTAGAACTTGGTGGTTTTGAGGTGAATTGTTGAAGAAATTATACTCTTCACATTTGGCATCATTGACATGAGAAGGATTACATACTCATGATCATATTTTCATGCTAATTTAGAGAGTTGGAGTCTTGTCAAACTAAGGGAAATGACTGTTTGAGACCCCAGAAGAACCTGTACAAACATCAAGGCGTCAAGGTTGTAATGTTAATTATTATCATTCAAAATTTAATACAAATGGATTCTATTTTCTGATTAAGTTGTTCATGTATCTTTTTGAATAATTTAATTCTTAGATTCCTTGATCACTGAGATAGATTATTGTTTCTGAATGATTATATCTTGTAGGTGCTTTTGATCCCTTTTGCTTGTCTATGATCATAGGTCTTACGTGTTGGATTGATATCTCTTGGGGCGACTGGATTGAAGATCAAAATAAGAGTTGGACTTTAGGTAGGAGCATCTCTCTATATGTAGTTAATTAATAATTCTGAAGCATAATGACCTAGAGAAAATGGTTTGTGTTTGTCTGCTTGTTTCTAAATATCTTTAGGATACTAAGGAGATCATTCTTGTCTGCAAGAAGGATTTTTTCCATCTAACAAAATGGCGACTCCACTGGGGAAAAATCTGAACTTAGTTTTCTTTTACATTTTCAATTTGACTTTTGAAAGATTTCTTTGATTTTGATTAGCTCAAAAATGGGTTGGGTAGAAGACTCAATAGGATCCCTGATTGTAAATCTGTATTTTTATTTTTTCCCATATTTTTCCCGCCTTCCGCACTTTTTGTTTAAAAATAGAGCGGTAAACTCCGTAGATTTTAGTGCAACATAGTGCGGTACCGCACCTTGTTCCATTAGAAACTACAGACTTCTGGAAAATTTTTGAAAAAGTAAAAATTTTGTCTTTTGGAATCCAATTACTTGATTCTTTGTTATTATCCCAACTTTTCTTGACTATCAAAGACCTCTTTGTGAGTTTATTTCAAAAATTTCTGTGTTTGAAGAGATCTTTTCAGCTAGTTTGCATTTTTGAGTTAATATTTTCCTTGTCTTCCTGTTGCTCTGAATTAAAAACTTTTATATACCTCAGCTACTTGGTATGTCATTGTTTTTTTGTTGAGTCATTGAACTTGATGCAAGTATTTCTCTTATGAAAATTTGATTTTATTTTCATTTTCAAACTTAGAAAACCTTTTAGCTTGATAAGGTCTGAATTTCATTTTAAAACCGTTATTGGATGTTTTAGTTTCTTGCTGAGATAAGCAGGAAGTTCTTGATTAGATTACAAACTAAGCTTTAACATCCTCCAACTTTTAGATAGAATTCAATATTAGAGTTTTCTTTTAGTTTTGAATTTTATAATTTTTAAGACTTTTAGCTTTCTTTTGGAAGAATTTCGATTTTTGTTTCTGATTTGAATGATATAGGGAATTTCATTTTGAGAAAAAGATTTTTTTCTATGAAATTGAGTTCTCTGAATTGTCTTCTTTTCAAAGTTTCTTATGTAGGAAAGAAAGAATTGATGTTTTGAAAATTATTGAAATCTCTCAACTCTTTCCTCTAATTATATTTCATTGAAAAGAAATGAGTTGTTTCTCATACAGATGCACTGTATCATATTTTGAATCGGGTCATTAAACATCATCGAAGTTTCACATTCATACCTTTTGTCCTAAGAAATAGTCAACTAAAAGTAATGCTTAATTAAAATAAATCTAGAAATTTTATATTTTCTATGGTTGTTTTCCACCAACATAACTTAGGCTAGTGTCTTGGAATAGGTTTTAGTTAACTTTCCAAGGCAGTCAAAACAAACAAGTAGTCAATATTGCGGTAGGAAAATCCAATTGTACATTGTATGCTCTAGAAAGCTCCTCCTAAAGGAGTTAAGCATGAGATCATATCTGAACCAGTGTGGTAATCATACCTATCTCATTAGGAACGATAGTAGATGTGCACGTATTAAAAACAATATACCTTAGATAGACCATTGTCAAGGAGCCTAGGGTCACTTGTCGGTAAACCTTGGATTATGTCAAGGAGCCTTCAAGGGGATTGAGCTTGCTACTCTACTCTTGCGTGTATATTGGATCATAGACTGTTCCCCCAGGTAGTGTTCCTGTTGGTGACCTTAGTGGCTATAAAATTTAGGATTATTTCCCAAGGTGACGGTGGAGGGAAGGTCCCACTATACCTGGAGCAAATGTCGACTAGAATCACTTGGACTCTCTGTAGGGTTATCTTCACTCGAGATGGTTTAAGTGGAGAAACTTGCACCGATCTATTTCATTAAGCAGGTTGTCGGGGTAACTGTTCCAACTGCCATTTCTGCATTAAAATTATACGATGTTGGATTTCATCACCAACTAGTGTTTTTAGTGCGGGAATCTACTATTTGTGCATGGATTGATCGCTTAGATTTTTATAGGAATGTGATTCATTTGATTGTTTCCTTAGAGACTTTAGGATTTTTTATTGAAGTTTTCTTTGATTTCGTGTGATTAAAAGTTTTAATCGTGGCTGAATTACCGAGACAATCACGTAGAATGCAGGGGAAACCCCTTGAATATACACCAAGCCAATTAGAAAGAATTAAATTTAAAAAAGGACATAAATCTGGGATTGAATAAATAGAACAAGAAGAAACATCCATAATTATCCATAATTACGAAGTAAATCAACCGCAAATAGCAGAATATACTCCTTAGAAACTTTCAATTTCCGAAATAGCTGAACTTGCTTCTACAACAAGTGAATTATCATCTACTGAACTTGAAATTTCTACGATAAAAACTGAACCTGCTACGTAAAAACCTACTTTAAAATTTGTTACTCCAACTCCTGGTAGTCCTGATTCACCCAGAGTGAAGACCCGGATCACAGAAGATCTTCCTCCTGGTCTCATTAGTATTGAAGAAGTTACTGACATTGAAGAGGAAGTTGTTCTTCCTTCAACTCAGGAATCTTTAAATCTTAGAGAACGTGAATCTATTTTTTATAGTCATTTTAGAAAAGACGCTTGGTATTCTTCATTGACAGACTTTCTACAAAACGTCGGTCTGAATTATTTTCCATCCCAAATTCCCTTTCCTTCTACACCAAGAGGTCATAGGCCTTCATTAAACTTGTCGGATGAGTCATCCATGTTTTCTGAATCTCCAAAAACATATTTGCATGGTGGTCCATCTTTTCCTGCAGGATACTAGTCGCTCTTTGGTACATTCTTAGGGGCATCTCCTTTTCCCGATAAACGTGTACTATCATCTGGTCCAAATGAATTAAATACCAGATCTTTGAATAGTGAACAAGTTTATATGATGTTTGGAAACATTCCAAACCCTGACCCTCAAGATAGTAATTTACAGCCTGGGGGGCAACCTCAAGTTAGTAATTTATAGCCTGGGGGGCAACCTCAAGGACAATATGTACCTCAAGGTCGATATCAACCCCAAGGACAGTACATAACTCAAGGTCAATATCAACCCCAAGGATAGTACATACCTCAAGGTCAATATCAACCTCAGGGTCAGTATCCAACTCAGGGTTCACAATCTCCTTTAGGACAATAGTTCTACCCGGAACAAAAAATGTTACAAGGAGGTGGAAATTATCCAGCTAATTACCAGCCATATGTTCAACCTGGTTATGGTCCTTCTTATGTCCAAACTTGAATGGTACCCTCATATCCTGGAGTAAATATGGTGTGGGATCCATCCCAAGTTCAACAGAATTTGCAGCCAAATGTACAAGTACCTTATTATCAACCTGGACAATTGATTAGTTATACTCACATCCAACAACCTATCCAACTTGTTCAACCTACTGTTCAAGTACTTGCATCTGGCACAATTCAATAGCCCGGTCCAAGTACACCTAGAACTCCACCACAAAATGCTGCTCCAACTTTTGTTCAATCTACCACGCCTATTCTTGGAGTGTCTGCAGCTCCTGTTTCTACTGCCCCTCAAATATCGATTCAGATTCCTCAAGTTTCTGCTCCACAGCCTGGACCTACAGTTCAGACTACTGTTCAGATGCCTATAGGAAAACCTGGCACAAGTATAGTTATAACAAGCCAGCCTCAGTTTACTAATCAACCGTATCAAGGGAAAAATCCATATGGATCTATTCCACAAAATCCAGTATACCTGCAACAGCCATGTCCTGGGTATACATATCAAACACCTGTTCAACCCTAGTATGGTCTGATTAATGTTGGTTATCCAGGGGGCATTCTAGTTCCAAATGCACAGGCTATTCTAGGGTATCTTGGATATCCTCCTCCTAGAACTGGTTTAGTTTCACAAGGTTAACAACAGGACCCTAACCGTCGGTTACCATTCATAGAAAATTTGGATTTACCTGATCTATTGCGCCTTACGAATGATCCCATATATTATCTTATGTATTGGCCACCGATGCCAAATAATTTGCCCAATGATATCCCAAAGTTTGAAGGAAAACAAGAAGAGGACCCTTCTAACCATGTGATGACTTACCACCTCTGGTGTGCATCCAACTCTTTAATTGACAATTTGATTCGATTGAGACTTTTTCAAAGAACATTGATAGGATTAGCAGCTAAATGGTACATTAAACTACAACGAGGCTCATTTAATAATTTCAATGCCTTAGTAACTACCTTCTTAACTCATTTTCAGTTGCCAGTTAGATACGAAAATGGCATGGAATTTCTAACTTCACTAAAATGATCTACGTCTACTTACATAACTGATCACATACATGAATGGAGACATAGAAGACGTTTGGTGAATTTTTTTACTCTAGATCAGATACTGACAGAATGGTTTATAAAATCATTACTACCCAAAATCACTGAATATGTAGCTAAAGGAGGAGTTGTTACAAAGGAACAAGCCATTTCTCAAGCTCAGTATCTTGACTTGGTATATACCCAGTCAGGTACTTTGTATGAGAAAATTCTTGATTTACCGCGTCCTGGTCAGATAACAACAACTCCTTTAGCGTCTCATGCCACTGATGGTGTAATCGGTTTAGTTAGTACTACTAAGAGTAAGAAGAAATCTTCCAAAATTACTTCTCCTATAATAATTTTACCCGATTCACCAAAAGGAGATTTTTCCCTAGAAACTTTTGTCGATATTCACATTATAGATTCGGCTAAAACTAAGTATAAATCTGGAAATAAGAAGAAAGGGAAGAACAAAAGTAAGCAGACTTCATCTCCCAAGGAAAAAATAAGAAAAATGAGCCGACTGATGATAAACGAAAACCTCATTATCCTTGTCTTATCTGTGACGAGGATCATTTCACTAAGGAATGTCCGCACAGGTTTGAGATATCTATGTTTGTCAAAGGTTCACCCACGCCTATTGTCTTGAAGGATCCTTTTCATGTTCAAGATAGCAAAATGATTGGATCTTCCTCCAATACATCAGCGGATATTTTGATGATGTCTCAAGTAATGGATGCGACTCAATCGCAAGACTATGGAAGTAAAAATCTTGTTACTAGTAAAGAAGTAGAAAATTCTAATTCAGCACCAGCTACATCTCCTTCAGTTTCTGATCCACTTCATATCGAGAAACCCAATACTGATTTAGTAATCAAACTGCCTGCTAAAGGTGTACTTCGGAAATCATCTTTCAATCCACATGTGAGAGATGCTCAGAACTACAACATTATTGAAGATTTAGCCATATCTCCTTCAGTAATGTCGGTTTTGGAAGTGCTGCAATAATGTACGGCACAAAGGAAATTACTTTTATCGGCTATTGGAGCTATAGATCATCGGGATTCTAACCTCATGGTCTTTGATTTAGAAAATTTTACACCACGTCTCCCTCATCAAATGGCTTTTCAAATTCCAGTACTAGAAAAAATAGACATTGTTTTCATATTGTTATTGATGAAGGAGTATCTACGTCTATCATGTCTTTAAAATGTTGGAAATCACTTGGTTCTCCAACACTTAACCAATTTCCGAGAATCCTCAAAGATTTTGACGGAAGAGGATTCCATCGTTATGGAATTTTACAGTATCTTCCTATAGAGGTCAAAGGTAAAACCGTTAATTTAGATGTGGAAGTAGTTGATGCCCCTCTAGATTACAACCTTATTCTGGGTCGAAGTTGGTCTTATGCTATGATTTTTGTTGTGTCATCCATATTTCGATTAATCATGTTTCCTCATCAAGGAAATATTGTGAAAATCGATCAAATCTCATAGTATTCGTCTGATCCAACTTCTACAGATAGTATTCAACGTGTTGGAAAATCGACTATCCCTTACGAGGATGTTGGAGTAGGTTTAATCAAATATTATGCGTTAATGGGAAATTTTTCTATGCCTCCACCTTATGTACAGCATACTATTGATAATATCAATATGATTACATCAAGCACTATTCCATTTGATGATCCTTGGATAGTGCCTTTAGAGTCAGAACTGGATTCTTTCCACGGTGCAATGCCTTTGAGTCCTTTTGAGTTAGCATATCAAGCAGTACAATCATTTTCTAATCCACCGTAAACTGATTCTGATCCAGTGAATGTGATCAATGAAGAATCATTTTCACCATCAATCTCAGCTATAACACCAATTCATGATTATTTTCCTCAAGTGTTTTATACTGATGAAAGCATTTGAGAGTTCTTGTCCATAGTTGAGTTACCATGGGATGATCTCCATCATAGGTCATCATTTTTACCTAAGCTTGATCGATTTGAAAATAATTTCTCATTTATTTTTACAATTGACTATTTCAAGGAACCCCGAAGTCCAATATTGATCACAAATTCAGATTTTGAATTTAATTTGGGAAATATTTCTTCTACGGTTCCCATTGACATATTAGTTAAACCAGGAGTTATTGAAAACATTCATATAGGTGCTTCTTGTACGTTAGATGAAATTACTACATATAAAGCCCTATTTCAAGAATTTCGCAACATATTTGCCTGGTCTTATCAAGAAATTCCAAGAATTGATCCCAAAATTGTCATTCATGAAATCAAAACTTACCCGGATTCTAAACCTATCAGGCAAAAATTACGTCTGATACATCCACGAAAAGTTGTAGCCATTAAAGCTAAATTTGAGAAATTTTTGAAAGAAATTTTTATTCATCCAATCCCATTGATGGATTTGGTATCTAATATCGTTCCTGTGACTAAAAAAAAGGAGCTATACGAGTATGTGTCGACTATTGGGATATTAACAAAGCTTGTCCTAAAGACAATTATCCAACTCCTTATATCGACCAAATCATTGACGATTGCGCCGGAAATGAAATGTATTCATTTATGGATGGGTTTTTTGGATACAATCAAATAAACATACTCCCTATTGATCAACCAAAAAAAACATTCATTTTTCCTTAGGGAACATTTTCTTACTGTAAGCTGCCTTTCGGATTGAAGAATGCTGGTGTAACTTTTCGAAGGGAAATGTCTTACACTTTTCATGACATTAAACACATTTTGCAGCCCTATCTCGATGATTTACCTACTCATTCATTACACAGGGATGATCATCCTACTCATTTACAAGCGATTTTTATGAGATTTAGGCATTATAAGATTCGCTTGAATCCCTACAAATGTGTTTTTTGTGTGCAATCTGGTATATTAATGGGATTTGTTGTTTCAAAATAAGGCACGCGTGTCGACCCTTCGAAGGTTAAGGCTATTATCAATATACCTCCTCCTTCCACACTTCGCCAACTCCAAAGTTTGCAAAGGAAAGCAAACTTTCTACGTAGATTTATCCAGAACTATGTTGAGTTAACAAAAGGTTTTACCAGGTTGTTGAAACAGAATTTTCCTTTTATTTGGGATGAGATCACTGATTGATCTTTTGATGCTTTAAAACACGTGTTGACCCATGCACCATTATTGCATCCACCAAATTACAACCAAGATTACTTTTTATACTTAGTAGCCTCTAATTCCACCATTGGAATGGTATTAGTTCAAGAGGATGAATTCCACAATGAGCATGCGATTTATTATCTCAATCAAAATCTCAATTCAACAGAGATTAAATACTCGCATGTGGAGAAATTGGCCTTGGCAGCAGTTCAAGCTGTCCAACGATTTCGTCATTACATTTTGTTACGAAAAACAACTGTGATATCAAATTGCAACCCAATGATGTATATTTTGACTAATAAATTACTCGGGGGAAAATACTCTAAATGGATTGTTACCTTCAGGATTTTGATTTAGAATTTGACAAATCCAAATCAAAGAAATCAATGGTGTTCGCCGAACTTATGTGTGATTTCCCAAATACTGAAACGGAAATTGTGGTAGAGCATCCAATTGCCGATGAATCTTTGTTTCGTATTAGTACGTTAGATCCATGGTATGGTGATATCATCATTTATCTCCAAAACCAAACCTTTCGGCCTGAGAATTCATGTTCACATTGACAAAATATATGTTACCAATCCCAACAATACAATATTGTTGGAGACACACTTTATCGTCGTGGTGCGGATTCTGTATTTCAACGATGTTTAACCCATGAAGAGGCTGAAAGAGTTTTGAATGACTACCACTCTGGAGCGTGTGGTGGTCATATGTTTGGCTATGTCACAGCCCAAAATATATTGTGCGCTAGTTATTTTTGGCCATCATTGTTCAAATATTGCATTCTTGCAGTCCGAAAATGCCACAACTGTCAGAATTTGATCGAAAGATGCGTGCACCACCAACTCTTCTTCACCCCATAATTTTTGTCAGTCCTTTTGCAAAATGGGGCATTTATTTCATTACATGTATCCCTCACTTTGCTAGGGGGCATGGGTATACTATTCTCGTAGTATATTATTTTACCAAATGGGCCAAGGCGATGCCTACATTTGCGGCAGATGGAAAGACTGCAGCTACGTTTGTATTCAATCATTTGATTTCTCGTTTCAGTGTACCACAAGCTATTATCACTGACCATGCGAGTCATTTTCGAAGCATTATGATGACTAAACTTTCCGACTAACTTGGCCTACACCATGATAACTCTACTCCATATTACCCGCAGGCTAATGATCAGGTTGAAGCCGTTAAGAAATTTTTAACCACCATGATTAAAAGGATAATTGGAATTCATAAATCGAATCGACATACCATGCTTTTCTTAGAACTTTGGGCATACCGAACCTCAGCAAAAACTGCAACAGGGTTCACTCCTTTTCAACTGGTTTACGGTTTAGAAGTTGTGTTATCGATTGAATGCGAAATAATGTCACTCCAATTAGCCATATAATTATTACCAGCTACTTCTGAAGAGGAAAAACGCTTTTTTTACTTAGAAAAATTAGATGAGACTCGGTGCCCCATTGCATTAGCAACCGAAGCTCATAAAAACGCGTTAAATCTCAGTACGACCGAAGTGTTACACCTCGTGTTTTTTCAAAAGGTGACCTAGTCTTGGTATATGATCAAGCTATCGATAAACTAGGAGCTGGGAAATTCAAACCAATGTGGCATGGTCCTTACATTGTCAAGCGAGTGCTTGCAAAAGGGGCTTATGAATTGACTGATTTTGACGGGGTCTCTTTAGATAAACCCAAAAATGGACTTTATCTGAAGAGATATTATGCTTGAATTTTGTGTAAAGATCTCACTTGTACATTAGTTATTTTTCTACATTAGCTGCTTTAGATTAAGTGTGTCTAGTTTAAGTTTGTGTTTACTACTATCACTGCTTATCTTGGTTACTCTTGATATTGTAGATGTCGACATCCCTTCAAGCGTACATTAATTTTGATGATGGTGCCTATCGTAGTACACAGAACATTTCTTCCGCAGCCTGGGTTATCTATTCACCCACTAATGAGTTAGTTTCTATGCATGGGGTAAGCCTTGGTCAAACAACAAATAATATTGTAGAATATAGCACAGTGATTGAGTTATTATCTGATGCCATTTCATTTGGCATTCGGCGTTTGATCGTTAGGCTAGATTCATAACTGATTGTATTGCATTTAAACAGAGTATACACAATTAAAAATCTAGTGTTACTGAGATTATTTTTGAAGGTTCGTCTCTTGGAAAGACATTTTGATTACATCGAATATCAACACATTCCAAGAAATTTAAATACATTGGCTAATGCATTAGCTAATAATGTTATACATAGGCATTTGCAACGTTAAAACAGTAAATCAAAACAACATTTGATATGTGTTGAACAAGATAGCTGACGAAAGTAGTAATATCATAGATAAGAGTTTGTGTTTTCAAAAAATATTACATCGTCTGTGACCATAGGTTTAAAACACCTTATGATCTGAAAAATAGTAATACAAAAAAAAAAATACAATATCTTGCAATGATCATCCACTATCCTTAGTGGTGATCATGATAATAAACTATCGCCCACGCCACCCTACACAGGTATCTCATAAACTGGCCAGGAACACTAGTGATGTGTCTTTGGAGACGAAGAGTAATATCATCCATCGATGTCTCTAGGATATCTCTAGTCACCCTTTCCAGGTTGTGCTCTAAGTCAGTAAGAATTTGTGCTACCTCATTCTGTGGCTGTGCAACAGGCTCTGTTGGCTTCCTTTAAAAGTGGCGGAGAGTGGCTGGCCTTCGTGGACCAACAAATGCATTTACAATTTTTTTGATCAGTATTGGACTATCGAAAAAAAAAAAAAATAGAGTTAAAACACATCAAAACAATTCATTTACCCGATTCATCCCATTGTGTCCCTGTAGGTAAGGACATCTCGGGGTCTCTTCAAAAATCTATGCCTGCATACGGGAAATCCTCAATAGCAAAGATTTGGTTCACAACCATTTCCACCATGGCGAGACATCAGTGCAGCTCAGCATACCATGCAAGGCTCTCTAGGTTGACCATGATCAACAGAGATCAGCTGAGGGGCAAGAGATGGAATCCTCTCCAAATAAAAACATACCAAGATAGCACCATACCCAAAGTTTTTTAACTTTGAGCTCTTTTCTCTAGCCAGTTGACCATTCATATTGGTCAACACCCCTTCACACCAATTGAAGATAGTGCCTCTGTAGCATTCAACAACTGTTTGCATTTGTGACTTGGTAGCCATATGTGGGGCTGTGCTCCCACATAATCTGATCACATTGAATGCAATGACTTTCAGATCAAGAAGTATGATAGTTTTTATATCTATACGGTTGTCTTTGGGATCAACTTCTTCATTACAAAACTCATTTTATAGCTAGCAATAGGCAGGCCACCTTGACTAGCTCCAAACAAAGAGATATGTTCACCTCTTTTGGGTAAAAACCAGTGAGGAAGTAAATGTCTTCAAGCTCAATTTCTAGCTTGTGATCACCGATGATAAAACATTTTTCTTGAACGTCCCATTTATTCACCAGCCAAGTCATTAGCTCTACATGTGCCCTCATGCCCTGAATTGCCCAAAATTTGTACAATCCGCAATTTCTCAACACATGCATTACGGTCGGATCATTCATGGCCACATCATCTACCTCTTGGTGCTCGCATTCTCTCCACCCCAACATTTTGAAATGACCTAAAAATGGACACATTTAAAGGTTAGAAGCTTTTAGAGTGAAAATTTTAGCCATTTTTGAGATAATTTAACCAATTTCCTTTTCTCATGGCACCTCCACAGTTTTTTTATAGGGATAGTGCGGACCCCCACACGCACCCTTCATAAAAACCATGGTAGCCCGATGATTTTCCTTTAGGAAAATTATCAGGGTCCGCAGGTAACCAATGGCTGACCTGAAAACCCCCGAGAGTGAAATTTCAAACCATTTCCCCCCCCAAAAATTATTTAAAAAACCAAAAAAGAGAATTAAAATGGATGAAAATGAAGAGAAAAGTGTTGTGGATTACCTGGATTCGACAGTTTTCAATTTGAGCAGTCGTTTCTCCCGTTATCACCTCCGGAATTTTTTTTGCCTAGAGCTCTCAACGTTCAACTCTGAATACAAAAGGTGAAATAACTTTGTTGAACTACTTTTTATAAGATTTTTTGAATGAATAAAATATTATTTTATTTGTTTTCCACTTTAAAAAATTATTTTTTAAATTTTTTTACTTATTGGAAACATATATGGTTAATTTTTCGAGTTTATGTGCAAAAAACAGGTTTGTCAGGAAAAAAGGATTGTTTTGATGATGAGTACACCTTTATCACTTTTTCGGGCTCTTAAAAATTACAAAAAAGTGAAACCATAGAGTTCTCTTTTAAGCCCTTTTCTAACTCTCTAAATATGAAAATATTGTTGAGTACTTGACTATTAGAACTCGTTAAAGGAAATGAATAGTCGTCCCTTCAGTATAAGTTTACCCCTTTTCCGGACTGAAATGGACTATTTATGAAAAAGGTATACGTTGACTAATCATGGTCAATAGAGTTCTCTCCTGCATTATTTTATCCTTTTTCAGGCTTGAGAGAGTAAATTTACAAAAAAGTACACCCACGAAGTTTTCTTAAGTTTTTATTCTGACTCCCTAAAACTGAAAAACACAGAGTTTCACCTATACTGGACTCATTAAAACTCAACAGTAAAGGACTTGTCAATTATAAACAGGAATGAACCACTCCTTCTTAGGGTTCAATTTTAATACTAAGTTGGACTCATTCGAAGGATGAGCTTACATAACAAGCAAATGTTGTCCTCCTCAAGCTTGTCAAAAAATAAAGAGGTACTTGCTAGAAATGGTGGGGGGAAAGAGAGAAAATGAATCCATTTGTTACACTTTGTTTCAAAAAGCAATATACCACTCTTGAACACGACACTTTTGTCACACTCATACCTGGGTTAGGAAAATACTTTGGCCAAACAGTTAATAAAACTATATTGAAAGTCTTCAACCGGTTTATGGGTATTAGCCTTAGGTCAATCATCACCAAACCATCTACAGTGTCGTTATGTGTTCAAGAGATCATTTTAAATAAACCATTCATTACCAACATTTGTCTCCATTCACGTTGACCATCCCTGAGTCAGTCCTTGCAAATATTTCTTCAAAACTTGATCTAATGGTTTCGTGTCGTGGGCTTTCCTACTACGGGTCACTTTCTATCAACAACAGCTCATCATCTAGAAAGTTGATCCAAAATCCTATCAATACCTTGGGATCTACATGCCCTAATGGTAGGTTTATCACCTTCGATTTTGTGAAATGTTCGACTTCATATCACATATTCACATTTCATAGATTGTACTAAGTACTTTGAGAGCCATTGTCATTATTGGTGTTTTCTCCCACACTTGTTAACAGTTCACATCATTGACTGGTAAGCAAGTGGTTTCTACCATGTTCGACTTCGAGACAATCAATCGCATGGATAGAATCGTACTAGTTCGAGAAGTGAAAATCAAGACCTTGGATCTAGTTTCCACCATCCAGGTTGCGAGGAGTTTTATTATTCATCATACAGTAGACTACTTATAACAGATGGTTGTGTCCATGTTGTGTTTACTATTATTGTAATTCTAAAAACATTTATGTACCAGAACACGTAGTTATTTTTGATCCGAGTATGGGAATGCCTACCTCAACGATGATATATATATATATATATATATATATATATACATTGAATGTCTTTTACAGGTTTCAATCGGTACACCTGCAGCCCAATCCTCGGAATGATAAAGCACTTCACTTTTCAGAATTACTTCAGACTTCACACTTTAGGGGGCAATCTGTTACACTGAAAATTTTCACCATGACATTTAGTTATCTATATGGGTTCATCAATACCTATTTATTGCTCCCTTAGAGGTCCAAAATCATAAAGTTCCTAAACCAAGTCTTGGAATTGGAGAAAAGCTCATTAAAACCCCAAAAAGCCTAACTCCACACTTTTCCTAGTCATTGCCTGTAGTACCATGGTTTATTGCTCTAAAACTTGTGGCACATCCCATGTGTTCTGTTCGTTAAAACTGCGGACCCCCGTAAAAGGTAAAATAAATAAAAATTAAGTTATAGAAGCCCAGCTGATCAAATATTCTCCCAGCTGGAGGCTTCTAGAAGCGTTATCTGGTCGAGCTTCACCCCTTCTATTCATGAACCTTTATCCCTTCATTAATGGAGCAATCCCTTGGTTTTTGGAACTAAAATACCTTTATGAGAGGAATTTATCCCTTCCTTATTGGAACTGAAACTAGTTCCCTTCTGCTATAAATTGAGATCATTTTTGAATCTCAAGGGTACTTAGAAATTGGTGGTTTTGAGGTGAATTTTTGAATAAAATATACTCTCCACATTTGGCATCATTGACATGAGAAGGATTACATACTCATGATCATAGTTTCATGCTAATTCATATAGTTGGAGTCTTGTCAAACTAAGGGAAACGACTGTTCGGGACCCCGCAAGAACCTGTACAAACATCAAGGCATCAATGTTGTAAGGTTACTTCTTATCATTCAAAATTTAATACAAATGGATTCTATTTTCTCATTAAGTTGTTCATGTATCTTTTTGAATGATTTAATTCTTAGATTCCTTGATCACTGAGATAGATTATTGTTTCTGAATTATTATATCTTGCAGGTGCTTTTGATCCCTTTTTCTTGTCTTTGATCACAGGTCTTACATGTTGGATCGATATCTCTTGGAGCGACTGGATTTAAGATAAAAATAAGTGTTGGAATTCAGGTATGAGCATCTCTCTATATGTATTTAATTAATAATTCTGAAGCATAATGATCTAGAGAAGTTTGTATTTGTCTGTTTGTTTCTAGATATCCTTAGGATACTAGGGAGATCATTCTTGTCCACAAGAAGGATTTTGTCCGTCTAACAACCCTCATGGTTTATTGTGTCACTAATCCTTGAACTTCATTTTCTACGGATCCACATGGTTTTCAAAGAAACAACCATGTTGGCTTTGTGAAAATTCAAAAGAGTGACTTTGCACAATTTTATTAAGAAATAATTTGTGGAAATTAATCAATTGCATTTGTGAGGTTGATTAATCACTTTAGAAACATTTACTTTGCTTGATGTTTTTGAAAATTTTTGGTAATCACTCATGAATTTGCATGAGAAATATTTTAGTGATAAAATTCATTTAAATTATCACCAAAGTAATATCCTTTCGCCTTAATCCTCTAATTCTTACCATATCCTCTCTAATGCAGGAAGGGATGTGGGAGGTCGTCAAATTTAGACAAAATCATTTTAGCCCATGAAGTACACCACTATCTTATTTTTCTCAAATCTCCAAGAATGTTAATTGAGCTAGATGTGTCCCAAGAATTTGAAAAATTTACCTAGATCATCACTCGCATTCATTTTACATTTATTTCCATCCCAATCAATGGTTCTCCTTGACCTCAATTTTCTCTCTATTGTGGCATCTGCCAAGGATATCCCCTAAACCCTTCATCTTCATCATTGTGGTTGAAGGTCTTATATGAAATTTGGTTGTCTCACTTCATTCCAACAAGATTAAAGGAGTTAATCTTCACTCTATACCTCATCCCATTTATCATAATCAATTTTCTTAGGATACCATGCTAACGGGATCTCATACTACTCATGAAGCTCAACACTTTAATAAAGTTCTAGGGGACTTCATGGAAGCCTCAAGAACCTATTTTAATCACCTTGAATCCCATAGTTGTTTCTTCAATACTCACCTTCCAACCTAGTTCCAACTAAATATTTAGGAGTGCATCTCATTGATGATGCTACATGCAATGCAACCTAGGAATATCTCCTCTCCAAAATCACCAAAAGAATTGATTTATATACTTTTTGATCCCTTAGCATTGTTTCCCACTTAATTATTTTGAGATAAATCCTTAAATAAATTAATTTTTACATATTTTCAACTCTTGCTACACCCAAACACATCCTCAAATCCATTAGTAATATCCAATGAGTTTTTCTCTGGAGAGGAACTTTCAATGTCTATGTTGCCACACAATATATAAGGGGTTATGTTGTCGCTCAGATTGTATAGAGGTTATGTTGTTGCCCGGATTGTATAGGCACCACGACAACGCTTAGGACGATGGTTGTCACTCTAATCCCTTCCTACTTTGTTCTAGTTGTCTCCCAACAACCGGCTATGGGGGGTAGTCCTTATGGAATGAGGTGAAGGAAAACAAGTTGGGAACCAACTTGTCTAGGAGACACAGATGAGTAGCCTAGCCAATTGGTCGATTTTGAGAAATACTATTGATTATATTTGATTATTTATTATGAGACCAATGCCTTAATGGAGTCACATATTCTTGCTTATATGAAATTATAACCAAATGACTGGATGGACACTCGCTGCTTAATATGATAGAATAACTTATATGATATGCAAGTTCTAAAACCTATGTGAGATGTAGTGGTCCTGGTAAATTTTACTTATATGCCTAGTATAAGTGGAACATTTCCCATAAATATTTTGACAAACAATCCTCAAAGTAAGTTGTGAAATAGAAGCCAATGGGAAGTAGGAAGTGGCTTGATTAACGATATATCCTCGTGTGTTCCACTCACCCAGTGCCTTTGGTGCTGCAGAGACTATGTCTCTGACGACTACAAGGTCACTATGTTAACTACTAGGAGAAGTTAAATCTCTCAATCTAGTTTGAAAAGGGTTTCCCTATATCTCTATCAACCTAGATTATGCTAGGAGGTAAATCTTTAATGCAATCTAGAACTAGAATGCTTGTGTAAGAGATTATGAGAGAGATTACCTTGAGTTAAGATTTTTTATGTTAATTAAGTATTTATTATGGATTTTTTTAAAGAAAAAGTACTTAATAATATTAAACAAGATAAGTGAAAAACTTCAACAAATTTCCACAAGATGTAAATGTCAATTTGTCAATAATGTTCAATACCAATTACGATAAACCAATCACCATTCAATATATCCAATGAAAAACTTAGATGCCAAGACTTAGATTGATTATTCAGTTATACACCAAGTTCAAAGATGCCAATAAGACTCCAAATATTAGAACGACTTATCACAAGATCAGATCTATAACTTAGATGTAGGAGTGCTCTAGGTGCCAAATCCTGAACATTTTGGACAAGAAAATATTAGATCTCAACAATCATATCAGCAGTAATACTTCATAAAATTTCAGCCACTTATTAGTGTTATGACAACAATAGAAAAGTCACTTTAAATTATAGAATTTTCCCAACGCATGAAGTACAAAACTTTCCAATGACTAGGAGAAATAAATTATGTGTCTAGCTTAATTTATGATGATGTATTCAGTAATATTTCATATTTGTAATAATTTATTAAAGCAGTAAGTTGACCCAAAAATCAGCGAGCTAGTGATACTAAAACCAATTTCCAATATGCCCAAAAATAGTAAAATTCACCAAACTTGAAAAAAATCAAATTTTAGGGCTTTTAGAAGGTATGATTCAGAAAATTTCAGATCTGATCTATTTACTGTGACAATGAATAATTGACAGATCAGCAAACTAATGAAATTACAATTGGTGCTCAAAATTCCCAAAAATAGTAAAAAATCACTGAAACTGAAATTTGTTATTTTTTTTATCCTTTTTAAATGTGTTCTTCAAAAATTTCAGATCTGAAATTTTTGGTTATGCAGTAATTCTAGCAAGAATAATAATAGATCTGAATTAGATCTACATTGCCCAAGTGGCCAAAATTCATGAAAATGAAGATTTTGCAATTTTAAACAATTTTGACCATGTAGTTTGTGATTTTAGGGCCTAAATATTATTGATTTAACTGATATAATAAAATAAGGATAAAACAAGGGTTTAGAGGTCAAACCCTAGGCCTCAAGCATTGTAGAAGCACTTTCCCAAGTAGCCCAAAAAATTTAGGTGAAAAAGCCACTTGAAAAATCATAAATTTGGAGACCAAAATCTGACAAAACAAATTGTTTGAGATAAAATGCCCATCATTTGAATAAACCCTTGTTTGTAATGAAATATAGCCCTTGTAGGGCTTATGTCCTTCTTAATGCTTGAAAAATAGGTCCCAAACGCTATCCCTTTAAGTTGGGTAAGGACTAGGGTCTTCAGAACATGGGTTTTTACCCTGATTTCAAAATAAGAAACTTGCAAAAATAGCCTCAAAACCCTATAATTCTAGGGTTTCTGAGGTCTCCAATGTCAATTTCTCCCTTTAGATCTAAAATATGTTGCGAAATTTTCAGTGGGTGACCCTACAAAATTTTTTAGAGACTAGATCATACCATCAAGGGCCTAGATGTAGCTCTTCTTCCACTTGGTCCCTTGTTCCAACCTGTAAAAAATAAAAATACAACACCCAAACCCCAAATATATATAAAAATATATAAAAATCCCAACCCAAATTATACAAGGGGTTTTAAATGAATTTTGAGAAAATAAATTTTTTATAATATTTTTTTCTTTAAAGAATGACTAAAACGCTTTAAGGTCCAAGGGTCCAAATTTTCTTGAAAAATACAATATTACCTTGGTGTAAGACCTTTAAAAAAAGATTCATTTAAGACTCACGAATTTTTCCAATTGGAGAAGTAATTTTTCTAAAACAACTTGATTCTAATAAATTAATTTTCTGGCTTAGGATTTAATTTTATTTTGGAAAAAAAATTAATTAATTTACACATGAGGGGATTTGATTATTTTTCCACCCTCTAATACATAAAATTTTACATTTTCAACCCTAAAATGGGGAACACAAATTTTGGATAGACCCTCAATACACATAACCCATTTGCGACATAATATGTTCTAGTAGACCAAGTGATTTGTAATAAAATAATCAAGCCAAGTAGCTCAATTTTTTCCCAAATCACTCTTACATTAGACGTGAGTAAAAACACTAGGACTCACCTAATTTTTTGACAATAAATTTTAGCATAGCTTTTGGCGTTAAAGCTAGAGGGGAAAAAAATATTTTGATTAGCTATTTTTAGAAACACAGATAATAAATGAGGCTAATAAACCTCCTAGGATGAAATCTATTGCCAAAATCATAGGCTTACACAGGTTTTTACAATTACTCAAGGTCTTACTAGGATCATTTATATCATATAACTTGCAGAATGGGGTGGCCATGACACATAGACTGTTGATATGTGATCTAATCCTATTGAAACAATTGGCACTTCCGCTCCCTTGGAACTTTGACGATTTGAGTGCAACATATGGCTCCATATGTGGACACATTGCTTCCAACGTTGCTTCCATGAAGTAACATGAGAACCCCAAAATCATGCATCCAAGAAAACAGAAGCCCATCAAATAGATATATATGCAACATCGAAATCATCATGCATATATAGAAAATACCATTGGTATAGAAAAAATCCACTCTAACAGATTGGAATATAACGACATAATATAAATGCATGAAATAAAACTACCTAAAGACATGAAATAAAATGGAATAGGGTCAGAGACACTATAAAAAACAATCCCCTATGGCATCATATGTCTTCAACATAGTCCATACTGAGCATCTGTCAACTTTTCAGCAAGTCTGTGGGCTGCTTCTCTAATGTGTCATGCCTAATCCTACATATCATGGGACTTTGTATTATCTGAATATTGAGTTTCTCTCGACCATCAGATGCATAAAACTTCTTCCTTCTCTTCCTTTTCCCTCTACTTTTATTCCCAGTGGTTTGTGATGTCAATAGTGAGACCATTGTAGATTTCTTGTCTTGATTCTAAGTATGCTCAGATGAAATATCTAAAGAGATTGAAGTATGCCAAACCTTATTTTGAATATACTCTGTCAAAGGTGACACATAAGTTTGATCAATTTATTTTCCAGTCATGGCATTTGCATTCAACATGTTTCTAATGGAACAAGAGACCTCTTTCCAGTGAGATGAGAATCATTCTGGCGGACTCAGAGGCTTATGATCTATCAAAATTTATTTGTTTCTCTCATCCTCTGATCTATGTTGAAATCCCTGCACCTGCCACCTTTTGTAATATTTTCATTTCTTCCAACCTCCTCTGCATGAAACTCATTTCCTTGGCATGTCTTGATATTAATTTTTCTTGATCAATTTTTATCTTCACGAATTTGTCTTGAAGAGTGAAATTCTTAGCTTCCAAGGCTTTTATTTCTTATGTGAGATTGTGCTCCATGGTCTTTATCTTGTCAGATTAGTTAACTTCCATGGCACTGAATACCTATAATTTCCTTTCTTCCATTGTTCTTATTTGATGTGTGTGATCATCCTCCATGGTTTCAATAAATTTATGGAGCCTATCCTCAATGGAATTCGTTTTCTTAGAATGTTCATCTGTCATAGTGTTAATCTCTTTGGCATGGTTTTAATCCATGGCTAACAACTTATTCTGAAGACATATTTGACTACCTTCCATATATTTTATTACTTTGTCATTATATTCTTTCATGACAATCAAATGATTATGTACATCAGACATCATAGCTCCCATCTCTTGAGAAAATGTTTCCTTGATGCTGGCTATATGATTGGAGTAATTATTTTTCATGACCTTTAGCTCCTCCTCATGTTTTTCTTCCATAGCTCACAACTTGCTTTGAAAACTGATTTTCACGTCCTTTATTACTTTATTATGATTTACCTGGATAGAATCAATTTCCTTCTAATGATTTGTTTCCATGGTGACCAGATAACTTTTCATGGTGTCCACATGATTATAATGATTAATTTCCATGGCTTTAAGATCCTCAGCATGCTGCCCTTCTATGGCTAATAATATGCTCTGAATATTGGCCTCCCTATCCTCAATAGAGCTTGTTTCTTTCTTATGATTTTATTTTATGGAACTTAGTTCCTCAACATGCTCTTGCTCTAAGGCATCCATTGTTCCGAAAATTAATCCTTTGATTATACTGAGTAACTTCCATTGCCCATAACATGTTCCCCATGGAACTTATTTCTCTGGTGTGATCTGATATTAATATTATCTGACTAGACTGTATGTATTTGATCCTTTGAGTTAATTCTTTTACAAGATGCTTGTCATTTTCCCTTTCATCATCAAAGTGGTTAATTTGGTTAGTAGTCCCTACCTTCCCACTACTGAGGATTCTTCTTGCAATAACACAAGTGGATTCATCATGATATTTGTCACAAGATATACAATATGGAACTTCCTGATTACTATTGTGTTGTAACTCATTCTCTTCCAACATCTTTATGAAATCATTGAATTGATTGCTTTGTTCATGCATACTTTTAGTGATTTTTGATATATATTTAACCTTGTATTCCTTTTTTGACAGGGTGTGAAGATAGCCTTGAGTGTTAGTAAAACGATAGGGGATGGACAAGTAATTCGCGATGAATTAATTAAGGAGAAAGGGAGCTAATAGATCTCAGAGAAAAATACTTTTTCAAGACAATCAAGAAATCTACAAGAGGCGAGCCTCTAGCAGGAATTCTTGTTCAAAATAAAAGAAATGGATTTGGAGCTTGAACATGATTCTATCTCGAAAATTCAGAAGGAAAAGCCAAAAAGTTAGATAGGGAGAAGCAGGTGGATATCAAGGATTCCTATCTGAGAAAATTGGATACTTACTATAATGTAATTAGTTTAACCGAGTCTAGACAGTAGGTTTAACCAAGCTCCCAGTAAAAATGGATTAATTAGTGGAGTCACCACCCAAAGAAGAAACAAACACAAATGTCCAGGTGCTAAGGTGAAAATAGAGAAGTGAATAAGGCGATAAGAATATTAGTGAGATATAAAAGCACCAGAAAAGGTGATGCTTGATGAATTAAGAATATGAAAATGGATTAGAATATTATGAAGATTAATGAGAATATCATCAACACCAAGGTACAATAAATTGGTCCCTAACAACGATGCTAGAAAATGTTGTCACCCGGATTGTATAGGAACTGCGACAATTCTCAGGATGGGGGTTTTATTTTGATCCCTGCCCAATATTTTGTAACTGTCTCCAAACAGGCTATGGGGGGTATTCCCTATGGAATGAGGTGACAGAAAACAAGTTGGGAACCAAATTTTCTGGAGACACAGATGAGTGGCCTAGCCAATTGGTCAACTTTGAGGAAGACTATTGATTACATTAGATTCTTTATTATGATACAAGTGCCTTAATGGATTCAAAAATTCTTTCTTATATGATATTATAACCAAATGACCATATGGACACTCGCTTCTTGATATGATTGACTAACTTATATGATATGCAAATTCTAGAACCTATGTGAGATGAAGTTATCTTGGTAAATTTCAGTTGGATTCTTAGTCTAAGTGGAACATTTCCCATAACTATTTTGAGAATAAATCCTCAAAGTAAGTTGTCAAATGGAAGCCAACAAGAAGCAGGAAGTGGCATGATTAACGATACCTCCCCCTGTGTTTCACTCACACAGTGCCTCCAATGCTACAAAGACTGTGGCTTTCGCGACTGCAAGGTCACTATGTTAACTACTAGGATTAGTTAAATCTCTCAAGCTAGTTTGGAAAGGGTTTTCCTATATCTCTATCAAAATAGCTTATGCTAGGAGGTAGATATGTAATGAAATCTAGAACTAGAATTATTTTGCAAGAGATTATGAGTGAGATTATCTTGAATTAAAATTGTTTATGTTACTTAAGTACTTATTATGGATTGTTTTAAAGTAAGAGTACTTAATAATATTTAGACACAATCTTAAACAAGATAAGTGAAAAACTTCAATAAATTCCCACAGTAAAAATTAAATGTGTAGAGAACTTGAGCTGATAATTTGAGTTGAAATTTCACAGTGGTGTGTAGAAAAAATGAGGCAGAATTTTCCAAAAAAAAAAAAACAGAATGCAGAATTATTCTAGAATTACAGAATGCCGGGAGAAGTAAGAAACTGGATGCCAGGAGCAGTAAAAAAAAACTGAATGCATAATGATAGTCTGCAAAAATGGAGAACACGATGGAGTTACACCAAAGGTAGGAATTCCAAAAAAGGGACTTGCTCTGATACCATGTCAGACCAGGAGGTAACTCCATAAAACTAAAGATGCATTAGATGGAGACTGTGTGTGTACTTATACATGGAGGTGAGACTATTGGGATTCACTTCCCAATGTATCTTGACCTTCCTTATTTACTAAATTACAATAATATACAATCTCACCCAATTCCTTAGGATTATGTGTCAACACCCACAAGATGTAAAATGCCAATTTCTCAACAATGTTCGATACCACTTAAGATAAACCAATCACCATTCAATATAGCCAATGAAAAATTGAGATGTCAAGACTTAGAGTAATTATTTAGTTATATACCAAGTGTTGTTTTTTGGGTAGCATCGGATGTGCTCTAGCTCTGAAATTTTGTGGAGGGGCTAGAACACATGAGATCTCCATGACCTAGAAATCGTTTGGAGAAATTCTGCCCATAGTGCATTTTATTCAAATAATTAATTATTTTTAATGGAGACTAAGTTAAAAATTAGGAAATTAAAATAATTAAAGTGAATTAATGTAAATGTGGGTAAAATGCTTCTAAGTGACGCGGATCAAATATGTTTTAATCTTACCCGTTGATTAAATATTTGATCATGGTCATTGATCTCTCAACAGGAAACGTATAAAGGATGGATTGAGGGTCAGTTGGAGAACACACACTAAGTGAATCTTGAGATCGAATTCTTATGAAAAAGCAGTGCTCAGACGAAGATAAGATCTAAGTAATTCAGTGTAGTGAGGGGTAGAAGCAGTTATTGGTCAGAGCATCTTATTTGGTACCAAGAGTACATAGTAGAGAGGCAGAATAGACAACAAAGGAAGCAATGTAGCCACCAGGAGAGGTGACGCAATCCCCAGAAGGGGTGAAGTAGGCCCACATAGGGCTCACGTAGGGATTGTGCAGTGTTTCCAAGATACAGTCTGAGTTTTGTTGGAGATCAGGGTTTCTTAGTCTAGAGGGTTGAAACTTGATTTTTTGAGAGGCAGATCAATTCAGAGAGGAGGGGACGCAGTCCTCAGCCATCTCCATGTAGGCATATGCATCTACTGCATAGAGGCAGTGCAAAGGGAGTTGGGGTTTCTCCAGTTCATATTTGGATCATCCAGGACTTGCAGGGTGAGGTAAAACTCGCTATTTTTTGTCTACCATGAATTCTCTGTACTGGATAGCTAGCAAGCATCCTGATATTGTACTCAGAAAATTGATGCTTAATAAGAAAAAACCCTCAGATCTGTTGCACTGGTTTTCCTGCATTGGGTTTTTTCGGGGACGTTTAATCCAAAAATAAGTGTTTCCTTTGTGTGATCGTCTCATCTTATTTTTCAATACTTGATCTATATATTGGCGTAGGTTGCAGTGTATTTGCATTAATATTTACTGAATAATTCTGTAAATAAATTATTAATTTAAGAACACAAGTAGGAAATGAAAATAAGTTAATTGTAGTAGGATTTCTGTTGTTTTAGATTCAGAAATTTTCACATGGTATCAGAGAGATTTCAAATCAAGGAGGAATGAAGCCAGCAGCGAAAGGACAGAGGAAAATATGTTGCAGGAAAGTAGTTGTCCCAAGAGACAACACAGTTATGAACCAAAGAGGCAAAGGAAGGATGATGCAATCACCAAGGAAGGCTCACGCAGAACCTATGTCAGCCTGCTAGGGTGATGTTGTAGTTGTAGAAGGCAGCGTAATGGTTGTTGGTCCAGCGCAGAGCCTATTGAGTCTCATTTCTCTAGTTGCCATGGCTGGAGGTGCAGTGCAGATTTTTATCTGAAATTGTTGGTGGGATGTTGATTCTGTTGGTGCAGAACAGTGTCTAGTGGGGTAGAAGAAAAGTAGGGGGAATTAGTTCCTCAGAAGATTTCTTTCCAAGAAGTATAGATCCAACGTTGAGCAGCATCAAAGAGAGATCAGAGAGGAGTGCTTCAACATATGTTTGCAGAAGGATTTCCATGAAGGAAATCAATATTCATAGGGATCTTGTTCCTTAGGGGATTTCTAGCATCAAAGAAATCTATATCTGATTTTTTTTGGGGAAGTAGTGAAAGAGGGAGAAATGAAATTGTTAGACATTTAGATGAGCAAATATGGTCGTGAATAGACTGAGGGATCATGACAAGTTGGATGGAGCATCTAACTTTTTCATCTAGAAGTCCATGATCTTGGCAGTTTTGGATGAGCATCACATCAAGGCTCATGCCTTGAACACGATTGTTGTTTTGGTTGATGTTGAACCTCTCAAGAAGTACAAGGAGGCTCAAGAAAAATCAAAGTGCATGATCATGGATGGAGTCAAGGATCATGTGATCCCACATGTTGCTGAGAAGAATACATCAAGGGAAATGTGGGAGGCCTTAACCACATTGTACGAGGGATCTTCCATCCAATGGAAGATGTTGTTTGAGAATTAGTTGAGATTGTTTCAGATGAATAAGGGAGAAGAAATTTATCCCTTCCTTATTAGATTGCAAGGGATCCGAGATCAGCTAGCTTCTGTAGGGACTACACTGGATCTTGGATTTATGGTCAGGATTACCCTGAATGCAGTCACTGAAGACTGGGAAATTTTTTTCCAAAACATTTTGGGTAGGGCTACTCTTCCTAGCTGGCAGGAGATGTGGGTAGCTCTTCAATAGGAAGATATTAGATGGTGGAACAAGGAAAGAAGCTACAGTAAAGGGATCAAATTCAAGAAGGAGGAAGAGGAAGATGTGACTCTCACATGGAAGGGAATTAAGGGCAGCAAAGACGGAAGAAAAAGGACCTCTCAAAGGTCAGATGCTTCAAATGTGAGGAAATGGAAAATTTCACCACACAGTGCACTCTAAAGAAGAAGGGCAAAGAAGAGAATCTTGACTCGAAGGATGCCCCAGAATAGGTTGATGAGGAGGATGACGATGATTGCGTCATGAGTGATCATGCACCTATAGACAATAGGTGGGGCGATATGGAGTTGTATTTGGAGCTACAAAAGAAAGAGGCAGGATCCTTTATGTGTCCAAACTCTTGTATCGCATATGGCTATGAGATACCTTAATGGAAGTTGCAGAATGATGAGAGTCAGTTGGTGTGAGGGATGATGGAGTGACAATGGCAGAGCTAGAGCGCCAACGTCTGAAGCGACGTACTAGAATGTTGTAGAGCAGATACACCAATAGTGTAGTAGCATTAGAGGGTCAGCGCAGATTAGCAGCAGAGGAATCTTCAACATCGAGATGAATCTATATTGACTAGTATGTTAGGATTTAGGATATATTTCAGTTGCGTTACTCTCAAAAACTGAGTTGCAGTGTAGCAGTTAGTAGTGGCAATGATATGGGTAACATGATGCAGCGTATTGAGAGGGAGTTGTAGTACAGGTGCAACAGTGACAGTGGTAGTGTCATGGGTAGCAGTACAAATTGTAGTAGCGGATTGGATGAGGGTTAGTTCATCGAGCATCAACAACGCAGAGGATCGATGTCGTGGATCAGGGTGATGATTTTGGGGAGAAGTATTGCTAGAGCACATTCCTAGCTAAGAGGTAGTGTTGTTTTTTGGGTAGCATCGGATGTGCTCTAGCTCTTGAATTTTGGCGAGGAGTTAGAACACATGAGATCTTCAAGACCCAGAAATCGTTTGGAGAAATTCCGCCCGGAGTGCATTTTATTCAAATAATTAACTATTTTTAATGGAGCCTAAGTTAAAACTTAGGAAATTAAAATAACTAAAGTGAACTAATGTAAATGTGGGTGAGAAGTTTCTAAGTGATGAGGATCAAGTATGTTTTAATCTTAGTCATTGACTAAATATTTGATCATGAACGTTAATCTCTCAATAGGAAAAATATAAAGGAAGGCTTGAGGGTCATTTGGAGAACACACACAGAGTGAATCTTGAGATCGAATTCTTCTAACAGAGGAGTGATTCAGTGCAATGAGGGGTAGAAGCAGTTTTTGGTTGGAGGATCTTCTCTGGGACCAAGAGTACATAGCATAGAGGTCGAATATACATTAGAGGAAGCAGTGCAGCCACAAGGAGAGGTGACGCAGGCCCACGCAGGGCTCACATAGGGATTGTGTAGTGTTTCCAACAGGTAGCCCGCGTTTTGCTGGAGATCAGGGTTTCCGATCCTATAGGGCTTAAACTTGATTTTCTGAGAGGAAGATTGATTCAGAGAGGAGGTGATGTAGTCCTTAGTCATCCCCACGTAGGCCTATGCATCTACTGCATAGAGGGAGTTGGGGTTTCACCAGTTCAGATTTGGATCAGCTGGGACTTGTAGGGTAGGGTAAAACTCAATATTTTTTGTCTGACATGAATTCTCTGCATTGGATAGCCAGCAAGACATCTAGATATTGTACTCAAAAAACTGTTTCTTAATAATAAAAAACCCTTGAATCTGTTACACCGGTTTTCCCGCATTGGGTTTTCATCAAGGATGTTTAGTCCAAAAACAAGTGTGTCATTTGTGTGACTGTTTCATTTTATTTTTCAGTACTTGATCTGTATATTGGTGTAGGCTATAGTGCATTTGCATTAATATTTAGTGAATAATTTTGTAAATAGCTTGTTAATTGAAGAACACAAGTACGAAAAGGAAATCAGTTAACTGTATTAGGATTTATGTTGGTTTAGATTCAAAAAATTTCACTCCAAGTACAAAGATGCCAATTAGATTCCAAGTATTAGAACGACTTATCATAAGATTAGATCTATAGCTTAGATGTAGGAGTGCTATAGGTGTGAAATTCTAGAAAATTTTGCAAATTTATACCAAGACACGAAATCATTAGATCTCAACAATCATATCAACAGTAATACTTCAAAAAAAATTCAGCCACTTATTGGTGTTATGACAATAGTAGAAAAGTCACTCTAAATTGTAGAATTTTCCCAACACATGAAGTATAAAAGTTTCCAATGACCAACATAAATTAATTGATGTGTCTAGCTTACTTTATGATGATGTATTCTGTAGTATTTCATATTTTTAATAAGTTATTACAACAGTAAGTTCGCCCACATATCAAGCTAGCGATACCAAAACCAATGCCCAATATGCCCAAAAATAGTAAAAATTCACCAAACTATAAAAAATCAATTTTTAGGTATTTTAGAGGGTATGATTCAGAAAATTTCAGATGTGATCTATTTATTACAGCATTGAATAATTGACAGATCAAAAAGCTAATAAAATTATAATTGGTGCCCAAAATTCCCAAAAATAGTAAAAAATCATTGAAACTGAAAATTTTTAGTTTTTTTATCCTTTTTAAATGTGTGCTTCAAAAAATTTGAGATCTGGAATTTTTAGTTTTGCAGTAAATTCTAGCAAGCATAAAAATAGATCTAGTTTGGATCTAAGGTGCCCAAGTGGAAAAAGTTCATGAAAATGAAAAATTTGCAATTTTAAACAATTTTAACCATGTAACATGTAATTTTAGGGTCTAATTCTTACTCATTTAATTGATATAATAAAACAAGGATAAAACAAGCCTTTAGAGGTCAAACCCTAGGCCTCAAGCCTTGTAGAAGCACTTTCCCAAGTAGCCCAAAAATTCTTGGTGAAGAAGCCACTTGAAAATCATAATTTTGGAGACCAAAATCATGCAAAACAAATTGTTAGAGATAAAATTTCAATTCTTTGAAGAAACCCTTGTTTGCAATGAGATCTATCCCTTGTAGGGATTATGACCTTCTTAATGCTTGTAAAAAGGATCCAAAACACTAGCCCTTTATGTTGGGTAAGGGTCAGGGCCTTCAGAACATGATTTTTTTCCCTGATCTGAAAATAAGAAACTTGCAAAAATAGCCTAAAAGCCCTAGACGTCTAGGGTTTATGAGGTCTCCAAGATTAATTTCTTCCTTTAGATCTGAAATTTGATGTAAAATTTCCAGTGGCTGAGCCTGCAAAATTTTCTAGAGACTAGATCTCACCCTCAAGGACCTAGATCTAGCTCTTCTTCCACTTGATCCCTTTATCCAACCTGAAAAAAATAAAAATACAACACCCAAACCCGAAATATATACAAAAAAATCTAAAAACCCCAATCCAAGTTAGAAAAAATCATTTTCAAATAAAATTACAAATTATACAACAATTTTTAAATAAATTTTGAGAAAATAATTTTTTTGTAGTATTTCTTTATTTGAAGAATGGCTAAAATGCTTCAAAAAATTTATGCTTGTTCAAAATGCAACAAGATGATGGAGCTTAGTGAAAAGAAGTCGCCTTCACTAAGCGGGCACGCAGGCTATTTTTGGCGCAAATTCTATTTTTAGACTATGTCTAATTTTAGACATATGGATCATGGTCTATGAGTTGCAGGATGTTATTTGTGGATGGTTGGTCAAGTTGGTAAAAGTAGATGGACCTCTATTTTTAGGCATTGGGCGAAGTCTATTTTTAGACTGCCAGTCTAAAAATAGATCTGTCAAATATTATTAGCCCTTAATAATATTTGGACTATAAACATTATCTTATCCTCTTGGAGCACTTCAGTTTGATGCTTGGATGTGGCACATGCAGCTGACAGAAGAAAATACGCTTTTCCTAAGGGTTAGTTGAGCTATTGCATGGTTGACTTCAGTTAGAACTCATGTGGCAGAGTTTGGTGGAGTTGATGAGACAGTTGGTGGAGTTGTGTTCGGTTTAACTTAGTTGAACTAGTTGTATTTAGTCTAATTGATAAATACACTAGTGATGAGTGGTGTGAATTGATTATTAATTAATTCACTAATTATTAACTCATAAATCAACTAAAGAATACATCAGTTAACTGCAGTGCATGGACAGTTCAGTGGAGACCAGTGTTAGAGGTGGGTGAAAGGGTGAGTCTACTATCAGTTGTGACTATAGCTGTGCATGAGATTTGCACACACATTGATTGAGATTTCCAATGAGGATTGTGCAGTACAAGCCAGTGGGATTCGAACTTGGATCTCATCATTATTCATCTTGGATTGCGCAGTAGAGGCAGGCAGACAAGTGGAAGAGATTTGAACTTGTGACTTGTTCATATCTGAGCTAGTTTGTGTGTAGCATGTGAGATAGTGCTGAGAGCTGTGAGGAGCTTTGTGCTATGTATTGGTACATGTTCTCTATCATTATAATATATAGATAGTTGGGGGTTTTCAGCTGTAATCTTTCCCCATTACATATTGTGTTATATGTGTGCTTGATTATGTTTTAATGTGCGCATGCGACTGCTTCTATTTCCGCAAATTGATGATCAATTGTAGAAGAGGTTATGTATTATGCATGAAGCTTAAATAGTGTGTAATCAGGATAATCTCGGTGAATAATTCAGCTATTATTCAAATTTCTACAATGCTCACTATAGTCCGAGCGAAGATTTAATCCACCATATAAAAACTAAGGATCCAAGCAAAATGATCCTTGCCCACATTTTGTGAGCTTTGAGATCAATAATTAAGTACCTACAAACACAATGTATTATCTCAAAATAATCAAATAAAACACCACACATGAAGCTCATAGTTAATACATACCACACATAAACAAACAAGAACACCTAGAGTTGCACCCCAACGTCTTTTATTATAGTAGAAAAAATAGTTCTCAGTGGGACAATAGTTTACAAAATGATTCAACATCAATTCCCAGAGATCAAGATGACTAGAGACTCAAATGACTCTCTAATTTATAAATAGATCTTCCAAGTGAAAAAATAACGGCTAGTTTCTTTGATCCTTGTCAAAATAAACTTGGTAATTGATAAACACTTCAATATCTTTTAATCTTGGTATCTTTTTTTTTGAGGAATTTTCGAATTGATCATTTAGTTACATTTTCATAAGCTCAAAATTAATTATTTTGAGCTAATCTCCTCAAAAAATTGACTTTGACCTAACCACCAAGGTCCAAGGGTCCAAATTTTCTTGGAAAATATAATATTCCCTTAGTGGAGGACCTTTAAAAAATGATTCCTTTAAGACCCATGAATTTTTCCACTTGGAGAATTAATTTTTCTAAAGCAACATAACTTGACTGTAATTAATTAATTTTCTAGCTTATGATTTAATTTTATTTTGCGAGAAAAAATAACTAATTTACACATGATGGGATTTAATTATTTTTCCACCCCTTGATACACAATATTTTATATTTTCAACCCTCAAATGGGGAATGCACATTTTGGATAGACCCTCAATACACATAACCCATCTGCGACACAATAGGATTTAGTAGACCAAGTGATTTGTAATAAAATAATCAAGCCAACTAGCTTAATTTTTTCCCAAATCACTTTTACATTAGACGTGACTAAAAACAATAGGACTCACATAAGATTTCAAAAATAAACTTCACCCTATATTTGGGGGTTAAAGCAAGAAGGTAAAAACTATTATGAATAGCCATGTTTATAAAGACAAATAATCAACGAGGTTAAAAAACCTCCTACGATGAAATTTGTCGCCAAAATCATAGGCTTACCTAGGTTGTTACATATACTCAAGGTATTACTAATATCATTTACATCATATAACTTGCAGAATGGGGTGACCATGGCACATGGATTATTGATATGTGATCTGATCCTATTAAAAAATTTGGCACTTCCACTTCCTTGGAATTTTGACAATTTGAGTGCAACAGGTCCTAGGAGGGGTACCTAACGGAAAACTACTAGGCCAAATGACAAAAAAAATACAAGGACCAAATTTCCCCTCAATCAATGTCCCCTTATCTTTATGGACTTTCACTAATGGGAGGTATCATGATATAAATAAAATCACTAAGATGATAAGATCAATGGCCATGTATGGTGTGATTTCCAAGGTTGTTAATTTTAGATAGCAATGGTATGTTCTATGCTTTAGAAAAATTTACTTCAATATTTCTTATAAACCCAATATTAATTTCCATATTAGCAATCACATTAACTTGATAGTAAATGTAGATAGAACACAAATATTAAGCAGAAGACAAGCCAAGACAGAGGGCACAATATTTGGTGGATTCTAGGGAAAAAACCATATGTGGGGAAAACCCTTTGATCAAATATTTTTATTATTCTTAAAAATTTCAACAGAGAGAGAGACTGCATAATACAAAATTCACTTGTCCAATCACTATCAAAAAAATATAATCAAATAATAGTCAACAAGATGCCCTGACTAGAAATTCAATGTTGGTCAAATCACCAGAAATTCTCCTCCAAATAAACTCGGTTAAACCAAGTCAATGCGGCCTCCAAAGACAATCCAATTCAACCCAAAACAACTCTGAAAAACACATTCAAAACCGGTCAACGCAAAGTCAATGTTGTGGTCAAAGGTGTTGCGGTCAATGCTATTCAACCTGCTCCAATTGCCTCGATTTTTGTGCGAGAAGATGTGGCCTAAGGAGAGAGAAGGAATTTCCTGAAAAACATAGTCAAAATAGTGAAGTTGACCCACGATCAATGCTGCTGGAATTTTCCCGAAAATAGTTCTGCAATTTCTGCCTAAAATATTCGGTCATTGTTGCCACACGTGTGAAGAGAAGTTCCTCCTTGTACAACCCATTCAAGAGAGGAGACAAAATGTGTTGAGTGATGATGTCTAAAACGAGGAAGATTTCTCTCTTATTTATAAAATTCATTAAGAGTGGAGACACATATGTTGGGGCTTATGAGCCTACATTAGACTTCTCGTCGACCTTGATAATTTTCACATGTGTTAAATTCAAAATCTTACTTCTGCTCATCCAAACAAGATGATATTTAGATTAATATTGCACCTCTCAGAAATATGAATCCAATAAAATTATCAACTCCATCATATGATCTTTCCGAGGTGGATTTTTTCCCTAGTTTCCAATTTTAACACTCCCTCTCAACTAGGGAGAAATCCACCTTCCAATCAATCTATCAACCTATACCATCTCTGTCATCCCTGAACTTCTCTACTCTGCTCTACTTTTCTCTATTGAACTATGAAGAAATGATGAGGAATAATTTGATCAATATTGATTCACAAGACCTTGCCACTCTCCACTGACCCAAATTTACCGTAGAGGTAAGAGCCTCAATTAGACTTGATCCCAGATCAACTTGTTGAACACTATGCATCCTAGTATAAAGAATATGACAGCACATGATGCATCCATCGGTAGTGCTATGGTTTCTATCCTCATTTCCCAACTCATTGGCCATATGAGAGGTACTTACAATGAGTACCTGATTACATGGGTAGGATGTATGATGGGGCACCAAAAAGAGAAGGTGAACCTACTCATATATCAACCAACAAAGGGGGTATCACCGAGGAAGGAGAACCATTCACCCTATACTCAGTTTACCACTAAGGGAAGGTGAACCAATCACCCTATGGTCACTCATAGCTCCAATAAGTAACCCCAAGCCCCCTAGGGCTCCCAGTGCTCAATGTCCAACTCAAGCGGGACCCACATAGGAGGGTCTATCCACGACTCCAAGTCTCTCATGGAAGGTGTTATCACCAAATTGAGTCCTATTGGGCTGCTACAATGGTCAACATGGAGTAACTGTTTCAAACCAGCTTTTGACTGAAGATTAGTCTCTTCAACCTAAGAGGGCTCTCTCAACTTATCAAAGGATTTGCAATGAAAACTCTATTATATGGCTAACTCTATGATAATAACTTGATTGTATATGATTGCAGGTGGAAAACGTAGAAGGTTTGCTACCATTGGGCTTATGGATTCAATGCTAGGGAACTCAATTTGGTGATAACATTTTGGTGTCGTTTCCAGGGACTGGAGGTGTAAATTTTCCCTGGGAAGAACGAAAAAGTTTCAGTTCTAAGGTCTGAGGGCAACAAACACTTAGACACATATTGGTTGTATTTCTGCTCTGGCGACTCCACACATCAAATAATCAATTAGAAGGTGACCCCACTGCTTGAATATCAGTAGCTCGATGAAGTTACAAGGTGAGTTCCATTGCAAGAGTAAATGCCAGGTATGCCCCTATGACTCGGTCTCACGTCCCTAGTTTTCCAAATCCTATGCCAAAGGTCGATTGGTTAACTATTCTTCCCATATTTAAAAATTAAAAGAAAGACAATGTTGCTCTTCATTTGGTTAGATTCCATATGCATGTACACAGACTTAAGGTTCATTTCCCTTAGGATTGTCTCATGAAGATGTTTATGGTCACTTTAGAAGAAAAAGCATGGTCTTGGTACGAAAGCATGCCAAATGGTTCCTTATTGTTATGTGGAATTATGAATTACGAATAAAACATTCTTCCCTAGACAGGTGCTTATCTAGAACAACAGATTAAAGACTTTGCGACTACTTTCCCTAGCTATAAATAGACACATAGAACAAATCAAAGAACTTACTTGGAGTCCAAGTGCTTCCTATTCTCCTTTTGTCGCTCTTGCTGTAGCTTCAAATCCAAGCTAGATGTCCGAAAATATTTCCTGCAAAGATGAACACTAAACAACAAAATATAGCAATAATACAGATGTATATTCAAGTTATTTAGTTAAATCAATGAAACATAAACCATATGCATCAGATAAGAATTCATAATATGGAAAACATGAGCTTATACAGATACATATGTGGGAAATTGAGCAGCAATATTTATTAATGGATAGAAGGGGAGGTTACAACCCAGTGATTGATTTGAAGTGACCATCTCCAGCAACATCCCAGCCTCATCACAATGCAAATCTCTCCAACAACATGTTACACAAATCAACTCCTCAATTGAAATTACACCAGTATTTCTCTACTCAAATTCTTCCCTACCAAGCACTAGGATCTCTGCTCAATTTATATAGGATGTGAAGGTAGTTTTACAATCAATGAATTTATAATAATAGGCAAGGCATGTTCCCAATCTTGTAGAGGTCAAATGGGCACATGGATTTGAAGTTTGACACATGTGAACTCTTCTAGAAGGCACTAGCCAAGTGGAGATTCCAGAACAATGAGAATTTCGCTCCTAATGTGACCAACGCACCTATGAGTGTCGGGAAGTGCTTTGCAGAGAAGCCTTGAATGGGGCTACCTGCATATGCAACACACTTAGTACCTTTAGAGGCAACATTGATGAGCTCTCATATGATATATTATAAACTTCAAATATTTGAAACCTCTGCAGATGAAATTCATGGATGATTTTTCTTGTTCTTTTTCTTAGGGCATGTAGAAACTAAAGTGATAGGGGATGATAGACCCTATTCATTGGTCCTGGAGATGATTTCCAGTTAACCAGGTCATTGGGAATGATGCCCAAATTGACCTATAAAAAATTTCCCCCTAAAGCATGAAGTCAAAATAATAATAACAATATTTTGATTAAGATGCTTTATGTATAAATTATATGCACTAATCATGCATATGTCCTAGATCCACCTGATCTCACACTATTTAAATTTATGCAAGATACTGAATCATTCCACTTGTTAATCTTTTGCGGAAAATTAATTGCACACACATGTAAAGCATAAATAAAAATAATCGCACATAACACAGTTGTTTTTAACAGGGAAAGCCTGACGCTGAAAACCCCAACTATATATTATGTATCATGGAATCATATGAAAATCCTCATGCAAAGCTTATCAAGCTCTCAGTACAGTACAATCGTCATACACTAATTAGGAACAATCTTGCAAATCCATGCACCGATCTTTTCCCTCCTACTAGCCTGCCTCCACTGCGTAATCCCTACTAAAGAATAGCTCTGAATGAATTTGAATTACTCTTTCCTTGATTGTGAAATCCTCATTGGAAACTCCAATGTGTGTGTGATGCAATCAATGCATCACTATTGTCACAACAAATACTCTATCTTGCCCTTTCACCTATCTCTCCATTGGGTCTCCACTGAAACTACCATGCACTGTAGTTAACTGCTGTATTTTTTAGTTGATTAATGATTTATTATTTGTGAATTAATTAACTAATTAATTCACTGCACTCTCACTAGTGTATCATTCAGTTAGACTAGATACAACTAGCTCAATTGAGTCTAACTGAGTTAAACTAAATACAACTCCATAACTACTTCTTCCAACTGTGTCATAACTCTACCACTTGAGTTCTAACTGATTCCTCCATGCATTAGCTCCAGTAAACCCTTGGGAATTGTGTAATTCCCTCAGTCCACTGATGTGCCACATCTGTGCACTGAAAAAAAGTGATCCAAGAGAATAAGTTGTTGTTTAGTGTCTGATTATTTTTAAGAGCTAATAATAATCGACATGCATCTATTTTTAGGTTAGAAATCTATAAATAGACTTCACCCAATATTCTAAAAATAGAATTTCATTTATTTTTCCAACTTGATCAACCATCCACAAATATCATCCTGCAACTTCTGAAATATGATCATCATGTCTAAAAATAGACATAGTCTAAAAATAGACTTGCGCCAAAAATAGCCTCCGGGCCCACTTAGTGAAGGCAACTCTTCTCACTAAGCTCATCATCTTGTTGAATCTCAACACTCCCTCTCAACAAGATAGGGATTATCCTTCACCTCGATCCTGCCTCTATGGTATTCGAATTTTCTCCTGGTTAGTTTCTTCGTTAGAATATCTGCATCCTAATCCTCCATAGGAATGTACTGAAGCAACATGATCTTCTGTTGCACACAATATTTGATATGATGATACCATATATCAATATGTTTAGATCTATCATGGATTAACCAAGATTTTAATGCAACTCTGATTATCACAATGTATCACTGTGGGATTTAAATGTGAACCGAACAAACTAACCAAAATCTTCCTCATCCAGATAGCCTCACATGCAGCTTGACTTGCTGCCATGTATTCTGCTTCTGCTGAACTAAGTGCCACGGATCTTTGTTTCCTGATGTACCAAGAAACTTCCGTAGATCCGATATTGAAAATCCCTCCTAATGTGCTCTTTCTTCCTGTTGGGCTTCCTACCCAATCTGCATCCGTGAATCCATGCAACTTCACTTCATTCGTCTGTCTATACCATAAACCGTGCTCAGATGTGCCCCTGAGATATCTCAAGACATGCTTGCTTGCCTTCCAAAAGAGATTGGTATGCTTAACCGTCGCTTGTGAAAGCTGGTTCACTGCCTAGCATATCTCCGGTCTTGTATTGACTAAATACATGAGCGAACCCACCAATTGTCGATAAACAGTGGCATCCACTACCTCTGCCAATGTAGCATTCTCTTTCTTCTAATTTCCTAGAAGAGAAGTGTCGATAGGCTTGCATCCTTGCATGTGAAACTTCTCCAGTAACTCCCGGGCATACTTTCCTTCAGACACAAATATTTCACCTTCCCGCTGCCATATTTCCAATCCAAGGAAATAATGAAGAAGGCCCAAATCCTTCATCTCAAACTCCTTTGCAAGATCTACCTTGCATGATTATATCAACTGCTCATCACCTCTTAGTATTAAATCATCAACATAAAGTAAAATGATTAAAAGCTTACCCTCCACCACAATCTGGTACAGGTTTACATCTGCCTCACTCTTGGGGAAGCCAAGTCCAGTGAAATAGCTGTTGATCCGAGTGTACCAAGCAAGGGGTGCTTGTTTCAGCCCATACAACGCTCTTTTGAGCCTGCACACATGTGACTCACTGCTGAAGATCTCAAATCCTTCAGGCTGCTCAATGTACACCTCTTCCTCAATGATCCCATTAAGGAACGCAATCTTCACATCCATATGATGAATGTGCCAACCTACCTATGATGAGAGAGAAAGGATGGTCCGTATGGAAGAATACCTTGTGACAGGTACAAAGGTTTCTTCATAGTCAATCCCCTTGATCTGTGAGAAGCCCCAGGCAAAAAATATTACCTTATACTTCTCGACACTCCCATCAGCAGCTTGCTTTACCTTGTAGATCCATCTTGATCCTACAACTGATTTTCCCACCGGCCTTGAAACAATCTCCCAAGCATTGTTTCTGACAATGGAGTCATACTCCTCCACCATGGAATCTACCCATGTGGGCTCCCTTCTTCTTCAAAAGAAGATGGCTTTGTCATGATACACTTGCTCATAAGAGCCATGTATCCAGTAAATCGGTCAGGTGACTATCTCTATCTACGCTATGATGTAGGGACTCCTACATTCTGTTCCGCATCAAGCTTCAGCCTCTCAACTTCTGTGGTACGCTTTCTACCTTGTCTGATGTTTGGTTCTGCATTAGTGGACTCCTCCACTCCATGAATATCCTCTTGTGGTTGATCCACATCTGGAGGCTCATCTTTCGGAACAAGCAGTTCCTTCACTGCATGCAAGTCTAGCTCACTCTCAAGCATAGCTCATGCAGCACCCACGATCGTTCTGTTCTTTCTCTCTGCGACCCCATTCTGTTTTGGGTTATGAGGCGCTATGATTTCTCTTCGAATTCCCTCTTTTCTATAGAATTATTTGAAATTTCCCGAGATGTATTCACCACCATTATCGCTCCGTAGAGCTTTCACTTGCTTCCCCGACTCCTTCTCCACCAATGCCTTGAACTCACAGAACTTTGAGAACATTTCACTCTTATTCTGCATGGAGAAGATCCAGCATCTATGAGAATATTCATCAATAAATATAACATAATACCTGTGTTTTGTTGTTGAAGCAACCAAGAAAGGTCCACACACGTCTGTGTGAATTCTCTCCAGGATCATTGAAGCACAGTTCTCCTTCTAATGAAAGGTGGTCTTCACAAAATTACCCATAGTACATCCCTTGCACTGATCTGACTGTGCAAGAGTACCCTTGGGAAGTCTAGTAGAAATCTGCTGCAAAATCTTCAAAGTGCGATGGTCAAGATGGCCCAATCTCCTGTGCCATAATTCCCCCTCATCTCGGCTCACCACTTCTTCTACTTTTCCCACCATTGCAGCGCAGCCATCTACCTCCAGCTTGTATAGATTCTTAATTTGAACCCCTATCTTCTTGGTTTGACCCGTTTTTTTATGTCGAAGGAAGGCTTTTCCCTCACTGAAAAAAACATCATAACCCTTGTCTTCTAGTATTGCGACTGAGACCAAGTTCTTCTTCAGACCTGGAACATGCATAAAATTCTTCAACAAGAATGGATTGCCAGACTCCCTCTCAAAGTTAATGGTCCCAATTCTAGTCTCACTGTACCGACCATCGTCGCCCATCTCTATATGCATCTGGAGGTCCTTCTCCTCCAAGTCACTAAACAACTCTTTGTCTCCCGTCATATGGAAATACGCACCACTATCAAGATACCACACTGATCCCATACAGCTTGAAACCAAGCATGATATCAAGGAGAAATCAAGTTCAAATTGTGAGGCTAAGGCCTCTCCAGCTGCAGATCCAACAGCCTTCTTTTTCTTCTTCTATTGTGGACAGTTAGTGGAAAAATGTCCATGTTCGTGACAATGAAAACACTTCACTTTGGACAAATCCTGCTTCTTGCCTTTAGCATCGGATTTTGAAGGATTTTTCTTCCCCATCCATTTGCTTTCTTTGGCAGCCAAAGTGAAATTCTCTTCATCTTCATTCTTCGATGAAGATCCATCCTTGGTACCCCGCCTTATCTCCTCCTGCACAAGATCCGACCAAAGTCGCTCCCATCCCGACAGTTTCTCCCATCCATTGAAAAAGTATTTGTAGCTATGCCAACTCCTTGGAAGCCCAAGGAGAGCCAAGCTCACCAAGTCTTCTTCATCAATAGTGACCCCCACACTTCCCAGTTTATCCTTGCAGTGGACAAACTTCGTGAGGTATTTTGGAATACTGTCGCCTTCCTCCATTTTTATTTTTCTGAGCTTGTCTTTAAGCGCCAACTTTTTCTGGTCACTTATGCTTTGGAACAAGTCTATCAAATCCTTCCACATTAAGAATGGAGTGGCTTTCCTATGAAGGCTGAACACAATATGGTCCTTCACACCTTCCAACAGAATTCTCCTCGTCTTTGATGTCTTCTTTTGCCATGCGTCAAGTAATGCTTCATCGCTAGATCATAGCTTAGGAACATCGCTATAGATGAACTCCTTCAGTCCATTATCCTCCAGCAGTGCCTCCATCCTATCCTTCTATTCTATTTAATTCAAGCTCCCATCAAGGGCATACACTAATCTCAACCCATTGAAAGACATTTCAATGTATACTCAACTTCTGCACCAAGAATATTTTGTAGCAAATTCGAATTGTCCACCAGAACAAACTCACTTTACAATTGCAATATTCAATTAACAATGCTTCGATACCATGTAGAAATTATATGCACTAAGCATGCATATTTCCTAGATCCACCTGATCTCACACTATTTAACTTTATGCAAGATACTGAATCATTCCACTTGTTAATCGTTTGCGGAAAATTAATTGCACACACATGTAAAGCTTAAATAAAAATAATCACACATAACACAGTTGTTTTTAACCGGGAAAGCCTGAAGCTGAAAACCCCAACTATATATTATGTATCATGGAATCATATGAAAATTCTTATACAAATCTTATCAAGCTCTCAGTACAGTCCAATCGTCATACACTAATTAGGAACAATCTTGCAAATCCATGCACCGATCTTTGCCCTCCTTCTAGCCTGCCTCCACTGCACAATCCCCGCTGAAGAATAGCTCCAAATGAATTTAAATTACTCTTGCCTTGACTGCACAATACTCATTGGAAACTCCAATGTGTGTGTGATGCAATAAATGCATAACTATAGTCACAACAGATAGTCTATCTTGCCCTTTCACCTATCTCTCCACTGGGTCTCCACTGAAACTTCCATGCACTGTAGTTAACTGTTGTATTTTTCAGTTGATTAATGAGTTATTATTTGTGAATTAATTAACTAATTAATTCACTCCACTCTCACTAGTGTATCATTCAGTCAGACTAGATACAACTAGCTCAACTGAGTCTAACTGAGTTAAACTGAATAAAACTCCATAACTACTTCTTCCAACTATGTCATAACTCTGCCACTTGAGTTCTAACTGAGTCCTCCATGCATTAGCTCTAGTAAACCCTTGGGAATTGCATAATTCCATTAGTCCACTGATGTGCCACATCTGTACACTGAAACAAAGTGCTCCAAGAGAATAAGTTGTTGTTCAGTGTCTGATTATTATTAAGGGCTAATAATAATCGACATGCATCTATTTTTAGATCAGCAATCTATAAATAGACTTCGCCCAGTATTCTAAAAATATAATTTCATCTATTTTTCCAACTTGATCAACCATCCACAAATAACATCCTGCAACTTCTGAAAAATGATCATCATGTCTAAAAATAGACTTGCGCCAAAAATAGCCTGCGGGCCCACTTAGTGAAGGCAAATATTTTCACTAAGCTCATCGTATTTCTGATTCTCAACACTTTCCACTGTGATGGGCTAGAGATGAAGCAGAGTGGCAACCTGCATCAATCTTACAATACATTACATCATGATATATCCTCTTGATCATAATTGTTGAGGGTAGGCATTCCCATGTTCAGCACATGAACAATCTAATAACATGTACATAATTCAGAAAGTCATCTACATTTGAATGTTTCCCAGTACAGACATGCCTGCAAATATAGGCCCATGTTCGGATGACGATCTGTATGTAAGGTCACCGTACAGATGATGTGTACAACAATCCTAAAATCGCAGCCTGGATGGTTGAAACTAGATCTGGGGTCTTCTTATCTTCTTCACTCGATCATTCAGGTACAATTCTAGCCATGCAAATATATCATTTGTAGTCGAACATGGAAAGACATCATTTGATTACCAACCGATGATGTGAGCTGTTAAAAAACGCGATAGAACCAGCATTAATGTCAGTCGCCCTCAAGGTACTGCAGTACATTTTGTAAGGTGTGAATAGATGATTTGATGTCGAACGCCAAACAAAATCTTCTAGTCAAAATTATGGAAGCAAGGATCTTGCCGATGTTGTAACAAGCCTCATGGTACTGGAATCAGATGTTTCTAAGTGAACTCCCTGAATAATGATTTTCCATCGACAGGAAGCCACCTTATTGTGAAACAGGAGCTATTGATTTCGGAGAAAAAGGTATGACTTGATGTAGCAATTTTTAGGGATGACGGTCATGAGAATGAAATTTTATGAGTATTGCAGAAGGATAAATATTCACTGGATGACTTCCCTTGAACATATCGGTGACACTGAAATGAGTTGGCAACATTGACCCAAAACCGAAGTGAAGATATGATGAACCATAGGTATGAATGAATAGTCAAGAATATTACCCAACCCAAACAATCACGGTGATGGAGTGAAGTGTCATGTTCAAGAGTGACCTTCTACCGTAAAAATTTCTGTTCACTTTCCCAAATTTTCCCTGGTCATTTGTCGACTAGTACCTCTTTATTTTTTAACAAGCTTGAGGAGGATAACATTTTCTTGATCTATAATTCAACCCTTCGGGCAAATAATGTATCGATATTTAATAATTTAACGAGTCTAGCGATGAATGAAACTCGATTCTTGCCATGATCTACAAGCTCGTCACTATTTTATGTTTTAACGAGCTTAACGATGGTGATATCCCAGTCCTTTTTCATATTTAGAGAGTTTGAAAAAGAGGACGAAAGAAAACTCCATGAGTACTTTTTCATAAAGTTGTCGCTCAGATCTGAAAAAGTGTAAAATAATATCTGAGAGAACCTCTTTAGTCATGTTCGAACAAGGTATTCCTTTTTCGTAAATAATCTATCTCATTTCGGAAAAGGGTTAAACTTATACTAAGTATATATCAATTTGTTTACTTTTACGAGCTTGAAAATACAAGTGCTCGGCAATATTTTCACATTATTGGAGTCTGAAAAGAGCTAAAAGAAGACTCCATGGGCTCCTTTTTCGTTGTTATCGAATCTTGAAAAAGAGATAAAATTGTGCTTCGAATCCTTTTTCGTTATTAACAAAGCTCAAAAAATAAGGAGAAAAAGTATGCTTTGTGGTCAAATCATTCTTAAAATAAATCTGCACAGCTAATTTGTTCATCAGTTGTAAAACATGTTCAGAACAACATCAAATGGATTAAAAATATATGTTTCAAGATAAAAATATAATAAAACTATAGTCATAGCAATAAATATAATTTTAAAACAATTAAATGACTATTAAAAAGAGTTTTACTATTCATTTTTACCATTTGAAAGTTACCATTTTCATTTTTGAGCTCTGAACCTGTTTTTGCCCCCGAAATTCAGCAGTTGATTGGGTGCAATAGGTAAGAATGTTTTGAAAATTGTTTTTTTTTCTAAGGTTTATACAATATTTTTGTATTTTGATATTTTCCCAAGAATAAACTAAATGTTTGATGTAATGCAGATGTTGGTCGAGTTCAATCGGTGGAGGACCCAGAGCATGAAGCATATGTGCCAGAAGAGAGGGTTGTTGGGAGAGTAGTCCTTCAGGGTCTTGATATGGCTGAGACACTGGATGAGCTTCGGTAGCACATAGAGGGGTTGGCCTTCGGGGTTCTGAATTGCCGGATCGAAGAGTTACCCATGTGACTATAGCGTCACACTATACGTGTTCCTAATCATTGGATGCGGTTACTACGTAGTATAGCTAGATCTATAGCATGTTACCATGAGCACCACTAGTTTACTTTTGACATTTTGCATACATTTTGAGGTCAGATGACCAATGTGTCTTGGGCACAATTTTTTGTGAAAACCTATAACTATCTGTCTATATGATTTCAGTATTTTCCTATGTTTATTGTGCAATCCTCTTCAATGATCTGAATGTTTTCTTTACATATGTTGCAAATGCCTGTCTAAAACTTGATTAATCAATGAATTAGTTAATGTGTTCAAATTTCTGGAAATGTGTTGATATTGAATAAAATCAAAGTGTCTTTCCAAAATTCGAACTCTTAGGAACAAACGATGCAGTGTTGGATTTCTAACAGTATAAACACTAGTAAGTTGTAATACCACAAGTTGTGAGTCTAACCTTATGATAATGCAGTTAATACCAAATGAAATGGCATCAGAGAGAATTTTGATCAACGTGCTATAGTCAGCGATATTGTTCATCGATCTACCTATACAAATCCCTTGAAAAATCGCTAACACTTCGTTCGGAGCGAAAATGGCCCACACTGCAAAGGATAGATTCTACATACTATGACTAGCACCATCAGCATATCCAAAAAATGGTTCCGAAGATTCAGATATCTATGATGAAATGTAAAGCGGATTACTAACGTCAAGAAAACTCTAAAAAAAAACTAAGATAGTGAATGCAAATCAACAGCATATATATACAATATAATACAAAATATTACTATGCTCATGATTAAGCCTAGTAATGTTTCAAATACAACCCATTTATAGGTTGCGCCAATGGAATTCCATCGTAATCAACCAACTCATAGGTGCCCTTAGTAAGAACTCTTTTG